>JAHWFP010143344.1:25024-39537 GCA_023313725.1 Lithobius niger | reverse complement strand
TTGATGGAAGGAGGTTGGGGTCACGAATGCCTTACCACCAAGGTTAGACCTACCAGGGACACAATGCTCCCCGATGGCATCGCCAAACGTGAGGGACAAGTGAGGGGCAATGCCAGGTATCATTGTCAGTAATTCTTCAACAGCAATAAAATAATGGACTGTAAAGCATGGCCAAAGCCATTTGTCAAACCTAATGTAAAAATAAAAAATGGAATAAAAAAAAAAGAAGTGCAATAAAAGCAGCAGGGTTGTCGGCTACTTATACCATTCCCTTTGTATTAAAATTGTTTTTTCATTAGCATGGAGAGCAAATGTAGTGGATTTAAATTGTCTCATTTTTTCTCAGTGGGTCGTGTATATTCTGGTCTTTTCAGAAAATACTTAAGGTCTACCTCATTTAAGAGGTGCCGGAAAGTGTTAACACATTTTGCGATTACCACTTTTGAAGGGAGCGAGTTCCATGGGTTTACTACCCTCACCACAAATGATGACCTACGCATCTATAATCGTGCTGCCGGTTTGTTTAATTTAAATATGTGCCCACGTGTATGTCTCGTCGCGGACAATTCGAAGAGAGGGATATCAGTGTTAAGGAAACCTCCTAAAATCCTGAAAGTTAGTGTTAGATGTGCCTTCAAGCGTCGTAATTCCAAGGAATCTAAGTTCAATAGCTGGAGGCGGCTCTCATAAGTTAAATTTTTCATTCCGGTTAAAGACTTCGTAAACCGACGCTGAACCGACTCCACGTGGTCGATGTCCTGTAAAAAGTTTGGGGACCACACCTGGCTAGCATACTCCAGTAGGGGGCGCACATAGACCTTGTATGCCCAGAGTAGGATTTTGGCATCTCTAGATGAAAACACACGTTTCATAATGTGTAGCCGGTTCAAAGAATTTTTTACTACGTAATTGCAATGTACGGTTTGTTTAAGAGAGGACATAAACCAAACTCCCAAACATTTCATCATGGTTACATCTGGTAGTAATTGAAGTAACACGGAATTACCATAACTCCGGATTTTTCGTAAGTACAAACCCTTTACTGGACCCGGAATTACTGTAACTCCGGATTTTTACGATAAATGACTGACGAAATCTGGAATTAAGGTAACATGACGACAGAAGCCAAGAAAATTGCGCAAATTCTCCAGCAGAAGTAATTCAGCCATGGAGATTGAGGGGGTGAATGAACTCCCGTTTCGCCAAATCCCATTTCGCCAAAAAATAAGCAGATTAACAGTTTTGCCCTCAGGGGCCAGTCCCGTTTCGCCAAAACGAATTTGACAAAATTTTACGTACACGAAATTTAATACCTTATTTCTATGTAATGGGGCTTTAAAAGGCAAACATTTGACAGAGACAAGCAGTGGTAGAATACGGTAAGTTGATTTATTAGCGTTTTGAAAACTGGCAATACAGACGGAAAAATGTGCGCTTTAAATATAATTGTTTAGAATGTTTGGGCGTCACTACGTCAATATCAAGGTTCTCTTTTAAGAAGAACCTTGGTACACGTGATGGTTAACCTTTTCCAAACGGGAATTCCTGTCTTGCAGAATCCCGTTTCTCAGAATCAAAATATTCTTAAAAAATGTAACATTGCAAAAGTTAAAACGGCATGCCTAATTGTTAGTAATTTATGATAAGTTGTGTTTTCTGATGTTATGTGTTTAGCCGCAGCGAGCGCGGCACGTAATTTAAAACAAATTATTTAGCAAAATGGGATTCTGCAAAACGGGTGTTTATCTATAAATGTCGGACCATTATCACGTTATAAATGTTCGTGTTTAAATGTTTTAAATGTTTCGTGTGGCTAAAATTTCGTGAACGATATTTGGCGAAACGGGACTGGCCCCTGAGGCAAAAGCTGTTAATCAGTTTTTTTGGGCGAAACGGGACGTAACCATTGAGGGAAGGAGGGAGTTATTTCTTCTTCCTTTCTACTGAAGGACCAATCATGCAAAACAGTATTTGCTGAATTGTGTGACTCGTAGATAATACACCTGGATGTCGAACTCTTTTCACTAGCCATTTTATGGAAGTAAAGAGGTTGTCTTATTTATGTTTCTGTTCACTTATACATATATTTAATCATATTTTCAAGAAAACATTGTTAGTTAAGAAAGCAATAAAAAAAGAAATAAAATTTGGTCATTTTTCATGGTCTTGTGGATGGTGGGGTTTGGGGGGGGGGGGGGGGTTTTTTTTTTTTTAGCGGAGAGGGTTAGGGAAAATGAAGATGCTATGATGACGCACTCTTTTTTTTAATTCGGTAAGAGGCTGTACACAAATCCCGGACTGCGACATTTCGGTGCTAACAAAAAACAAAAACAACGGGCAGATTGCTATAAAAATCTACCTATCAGACCGATTTGCTACCAAACTAGAAAAAAATGTCATCAGCCGTCTCCTTCGGTAAAATAATGTTAAGCCTTGGAATACGGCAGGGGTGCCCCCCCCCCCCAACGACCATGAGGAGTTCCCCCACCCGAATTTTTTTTAACAGCTCTTCCCCCCACCCTCTTTTATTTTAGAAAAAGTTGTATATTTCACAGCATGATTATTTGGGCACCAAATAATCATGTTAGGAAATATACTTTTTTTTTAAATTTGGAAGGGGGGGGGGGGGGTGTGTGTGAAAAAATTGAACGAATATAAAAATATGAATACGTTACATGATACACTGGTGATCAGCGAGCAATTATAGTGTGCCATGTCGGAACTTTATTTTAATTGTATGGTAAATTATATTGGAATTTGAAAATTGTTGAAGCCTACTGGGATTTTAACATAATTGGCTTGCTGCATACGATATTCTGCATCGTTCATTTTGTGATTATGGTATTAATAATGATACAAACTCGTTTTTACGACTGGCTGGCCTATTGGTTGAGGGATTCCCCCTCCACCTCACTCAGCCAACAGTAGGCCAACCAGTCATAAAACTTTTTTTTGTTGGGGGAGGACGGGGACGGAACTTAATTCCTACCCCCACCCCAAAAAAAAAAACCAACAATAAAAAAAAAAATATTCTGGTCACCCTTATTTTTTTTGTGGGGGGGGAATTCGCCCCCCCCCCCCCCCCAAAGAAAATGGCAACGAGGATATGCTCCTCTCGTCCCCCTCCCCCTGTGGGCACCTCTGGAATATGGTACGTTGTAAGTCTAGAAGTATTAGTAAAACCGTGGCATGTTGATGGAAAAAAAACCGGTAGGGCGAAAACGCGAAAAAAATCTGGTGGAAATTTTACAAAAATACTACGCGTGCGCGTAACAATGGACGTAGCTGGCAATACCAGCACGTCTGACATGTAAATAAGCAAGACTTATCGCAATTGTTCTTCCCAAGATCAGGAGAAGTCAAATTTAATAATGCATTTCAAATTGGAAGGAATTTGTGATTAATTGCGGTTTCTGATGTTACATGTTTAGCCGCAGCGAGCATGCCAAAGATTATTTTGCCAGTCAGCTTTTGAACTGTTCTACCCTTGTATAAGTCAAGTCAAGCCAAGCAAAGGTCCGTAACAAACATTAAATAATTAAAACAACAAAAAAAGACGAATTGTTGCTTCGCTAATTCACCAAGCCAAGACCAAGGTTAGTGTGTCTTTTTATCTGTCCTCACCTCCCCTTCACTCAGGAATGTCCGAGTCTTTTTCCTTCCTTGGCCTGAATGGTATGACGATGGACTCTTTTGACGGTACCCGGTTTCGAAATTTTGGACTCTTGTGACGGGGGACTCTTGTGACGCGGGACTCTTACGACTGTTCTGTGCTAGACTCATATGACGGAGGACTCTTGCGACTGACGTTATTTGGACTCTTGTGTACGGGACTCTTGTGACAGTGGATTCTTATGACCGGGTTAGTAATTGGGGCCTTATGACGGATTCTTATGACCACGGACCCTTATGACGTTGGACTTCTTTGGCTTTACTGTATTGGGACTCTTATGACTTTGGATAAGTATTTTTAGGGGGAGGTGTTGACGTTAGGACTCTTATGTCTTTGGACTCTTGTGGCTGTGGAATCTTATGACATTAGGGGCCTTATGACGGGACCCTTATGACCATGGACCCTTGCGCAGATAGAGTCCTATGACGCTGCCCCTCCAAACAAGTAGCTAATTTCGCATGCCGACATGCCTATACACGCTTGTTATCCAGTTCGTATGAATCAACATCAGAGGAGCCGCGTGCCTATGTCAGTGATCTGCGCTATAATTTGCCAGTCATTGGTCGGTTGGTGGTGACATCAAACGCTGACGAAGGCTAGATAGTTCCAGTAATTGGTCGTGGATGGATGACGTCAATCGGCTGAATAAAAAATAACGAACCTCGTACATTTGCTGCGAACAAAAATCTTTGATTATTTCTAGTGTACGATTTCCCCTGCGGAATCGATCCATTTTCGAACTTAGACCTAGAAATGTGCCATAGAATCTGTGTGCAAAATTTGACAGACATCCGATAATTCGTTAAAACGCTACAGCGCGAACACAGACACCCAGACAGACAGACAGACAGACAAACCGTTCGCATAAGAGTCTAATCGACTCTAATAATCAAATGTACAATTGAGAAAATTGCATCTGTTTAAGTGATGTTGTGCTTTACATTTAAACATATGACTGGTAAAGCTAAACAGCACTTAAACAGATGCAATTTTCTCAATTATACATTTGATTATTTGAATGAAAAATCATCAATCTTTGTCCGTGTACATTTTAACAAGTAAAGTGAAAATTCGATCATATAATCTTTTTTACGGCACACTTGACGTTTTTGTTAGTAATCTTTTTTACAGCTCACTTGATGTTTTTGTTTGTAATCCGTGTTCCGCTACAAAGGTTTACGCATGTAGTCAATTGTCGCTACTCCCTTTGCAACAATACAGCTCAGCTCTGAAAGCTTGAATCTACGAAATAAATACGCCATTCTATCATTTCTAACAGCCAATTTCGAGGCCGAAGACGTTGCTTAGTGGTTTAAAACTATATGCATTTAGCTGCAACACAGATTCTTTCAATTCAATTCAATTTTATACCCTGGAGCCATGATCCCTAGTCGTACCCTCCACGTAACCTGTAACTACAACGCCAAAATTACACAACCGCACAATACTACACATTACACTAAGTACCAATCTGTCGAAACAGAGCCACTGGAAAGTCACTACATGGCCATCAACAATCAACTTTTTAGCAAAGCCGTAACACGTGCACGAAGAATGGAACTTTTTGCTGATTGGATTGTTGCCTAATTCCAATGGTTAAAACAATGTAAAACAATCGTAATGATCGTTCAGGGTCCCGTAACTCTGGAATGGCTCGACCAATTGCAAAAGTGGTCTATGTGAGGGTGAAGCCCCCAAGGAAATTTCTGGCTTAGATCATGTTTTAGATTTTAGGTAGTTGCAGTATTTTCTTTTTGAAACCTAGTCACACAACAAGAACAACAACAACAACAAGTGAAGAGTTTTCAAATTTACCTCTGGCTCCTTATGTTTATTCTTGCACGGAACTGCACAAAAGCTTATATAAATATACTTTCCATACCTATCCACTGTCTGGCCAAGTTTGGTCGAAATTATTGAATAGGAATGGAGAAATTAATAGTTTTACATTTACTGGAGAGAGGACTTCAATCATGTATAAAAGCGAAAGTGGAGTATGGGGTATCTATCGTTGGGCTACTATGTCGAACACTGTCAGTTTATCAAATTTGGTAAGGCACAATAACAAATTTTATATAAAGTGGTATCGCATTCTCAAAAACACATTACGTTGTTATTTTTCTTAAGTGGGGGGGGGGGTGGCTATGAGCCACCTGGTTTTTTGGGGGGGGTCCGAGGCCTGACCACCGACCACCCCCCCGGGGGGAGGGAGGTTAAAAATGGCTTAAAAAACGGTCACGTGGTTTTTGAATGGCCCCTAACTGGCAAAATAGGACTAACACATGCAAACATTGATTTTCACACTCAAAAGTTCATCACATTATCATCGGTCTGTACTGATGAGGACACTGTAAGCAAAATCAACATAAAAAAGAGATGTGACGTGACAAGGGTTTTTTACGTTTTTTTCGCATGATGTGACAAGGGTTGGCTCAACATTAGGAGAAAGAAGAATTCGTTCTGTCTCTGACTGTATTGTACTAATCGGGCATAAACTTTAGCTTTCAGATTACTTTCAAATTGTGTTTCCAGACATTGTCCTTGCCAGGATACGAGGTACCCTCACCCTTCAGAGGGTTGTGTCTGTATTATCTGGGGCCCCTGGAAGGTCAGAGCCTAATTCCTAGGTCAGAAGGTTAGAGCTCCAGAAGGTCAGTTTGGCTCGTCCTATTCCACTTTATGGTTGATCTGATGTTTGATCTGAATACCTCGAACGTTGCTGAATCTCGTCATCTTACGAGTTGCATTGGTAAGTCAAATGGCCTTTTCGGCTGCACACCAGGGTTGTCTGTCTTCTATTTTCCAGGAACTATACAGATAAGGTTTATCCCTTCCTTATCTTCGTTATCCCCCAGGCAACTTCATATTTTCTTACAGCAACACAGATGGGAGAAGGATTCTCTACCCATATTAAGCAACAAGGCAGACACGGTCTCGGAGCACAATATCCAGAACATCAGTAGGCTGAAAATTTTCAAACTTCAGGTTGCTACACGTACGTAGAACGACATGGGATGACTTCTTATTTTTAAACAAGTATTGTAACGATCATACGAATCCTTCAGTCTTTAGACATGCATGCAGCGTACATGTACGTAGCTAGATAATTCTTCCAACATTTATTTGGGTAAAATAAAACTCCCACTTTGTGTCAGACAGCTTTACAGGGTTGATACCTATTTGATTCCACACAGATGGGCAGGGCAGGTGTATCTTCGGTTAGGATCGAACCTCTTTTCAGCTACAAGCAGCTTCACTGAAAGCCTGTGATCTATAATCATCCTTTAGCAAGCTACAGAAAATGGGTTTGTCTTTGTCTCAACCTTTACGAAACAATGGGGAATTCTCAGAAAAACTGGCTCTTTGTCCGTTTACGAAACGCTGCATAAAAAAAATCCTTTGTGACCACTTTAGCCCCAAAAAACTTATAAATACACATAAAAGATCTAGCTCCTTCTTAGTATTTATACCTTTTTGCTGATCCCCACATACCTCTTGCATTCCTTTAGCTGTTACATAATATACACATAAAGGCTTTAGACACAAGAGTAATCAGCTTCCTCAGATTTCAGATATTGCAAAGGGAGTGTTCATTTTATCAGGAAATGCTTACAAAGAGAAGGTCTCACTCCTAAACATTTAAAAACTATCACAAAACAAATGCTTTTCTCTGCAATGCCTGTTCATCACAAAGGATCTGGCTTTCCTCCTTAAAACACCCACGCTGAGCACCCGGTTCATTCTTGATATTTCGACACAACAGCCTTTATGAAGAATCTGCCTACACAGACAAGGTTTAGCACTGGCGATAGTAAGGGTCGACCTAGGATCTCTGTGTTAACCTCTCAACTTTGAGAGCTTAAACTTCGTCAAAAGTAAACATTTTTAAACCAAATTTGGAATCTAGCCTTGACTAGTCAAGGCCAGTCTGCAGTCCAAAAATTGTGGTATCAAACCCGAGATACAGAGAGGGGCCAAACAGACAACTTCTTGTTCTGGGTCTTGTTCTAGGGATGTACCTTTCATCTGTCCTCTCTACAAGTCAAACCATTTGTCCTATAAAGCAGGTTCTTAGCTCATTTTACAGGTATTGCTCTGTAGATATGCTCTTTTCATAAGGTCTTTTCTAATTGGTCAAGTGGTTCAGGGGTTATAGAGCTCTAAACGACCCGATTGACTGGTTTACATTGTTTTAAACATTGTTATTATGCAACAATGCCAATTAGCAAACGCCAGCTGCAAGACGTAGACTGAAGATTAAAGGATTTGTTTCTATTATTAACACTGCCGATAGCCAGTGTTATTAAGGGTAAGCCTAGGATCTGTGTTAAAACTCCCAACTTTGACCGTCAATTGCCCTGTTTTACAGTTTAGCTGCAATTCTAAAAGTAACACGAAATAATAAACAAAAACGGAACGTTAAATGGTTAGAGTAAGGGTTTAAAAGTCAAAACCTAGAAGGAACACGGACAATCTTTGAGTCAGGGTCTGGGTATACAATTTTGTCAGTAAGAGGCTAGTAAGCATTAGACCCTTACTAGCCGGTGGCCAGCAATAAATACATTTTGACAAAAAAAACTGTAAATCCTCTTACAAAGACCCATGTGATGATCCAGTGGTAGTATGGTATACGTTTCCTGCTTTCCTTTATGTTGAAAATTACTTTTTGATTTAGTAAGATGACAGCATATTAGTAGCAGAGAGCATTATTGGTTATCCTCTACCGTAAATCTATGACATATAATAAAAAATTCTAAAGCATCGAAAGACAAAATGCCAAACTACACAAGAAAATTGTGTTCTTAAAGTTCCACAACAATATTCTAAGAACAAAGAAAACCTGCTACAACCGTTCATACAAACGTTGTCCGGATAGACTAGAACTAAGCTAACCACCGGGTAGTGAGGTTACCAGCCTTTTGCTGACAAAATTTTACACCTAGACCCCAACTGTCAAAGCTTCTCCGTGTTCCTTCTAGGTTTTGACTTTTAGACCCTTACTCTAAACATTTAACGTTCCGTTTTTGTTTATTAATAAAGTATGGCTCTTCTTTCTGTCTAGTCTAAAGGCAGCTGTAAAGCATTCTGCTCCTTAGTGCAGATGTGACTACTCCAGCCGGCAGGATCTGGGTCTTTTTCAGTCATTAGGCAGCTCTAATGCAAGATCCAGGTCGTCTTCAACCATTAGACAGGTACAATACAGAATTTGGGGCCATCTTCCGCCACAAAGCAGCTGCAACACTGGATCCGGCTCTTCTTCAGCTGTTCGGCAGCTGCAATGCAGCCCCCGGATTTTCTGAGCCATTAGGAAGCTACAATACAGGATCTGGCTCTTCTTTGTCGTCTTTTAAGCAGGTACAATGTAAGTTATGGAGCTTATTCATTCATAAGCAGCTACCTAGCAGCTACCTATAACTTCAATATATAACCTGATTAAGTCCATGTTGGTTGGTGTGTGATATTTTATGTTGCTTTCAACTTATGAGTTACGTCATAGGCAAGATGGACCATTGGGTAGTGTTGTAGTTTTTGCACTTGGATGTAATTCAGCAGATATTAGATGGGTTTAGAGTAAAACTTGAGAGCAGCACCACAAACGTCCGTTGGTACATCATTTACTACTGGAAGTGAACAGCTTCATTTAATTAACGCAACTGAAATACACAGTAGAATTAGATAACTAGACGGCCTTTAGTTTTGCTAATAATTTTTACAATTAAAAATATCTTCATCACTGTTTAACTATTTTAGTGGCGTTTAAAATTTGAGAGCACCCCAACAAACGTGCGTTTATACGACATCGCTTACTACCGGAAGTGAACAGCCTACGTAAAATATTAAAGAGTCCAACATTGTTTAAAGAGCAGTCTTTCTCCAACACTCCCCCTAGTTGGTGTCTTGGTAATCCCCCTTTTTTTTTTCAGGATCACACATAGTCCTCTAGTCCCATGGCTAACATATGAATGTTAGCCTTCTTCTTTGGAAGTATCTTGGTCAGGATGTCTGCCACATTTTCACTTGTGGGCACATACTAAAAGTCAATCACACCGTCTTGGACTTGCTGTCTTAAAAAATGGAACTTCAGGCCAATGTGTTTACTTCTTTCTGGCGTTATTTTGTTTCTTGAGAGAGAAATCACACCTTGAATCACACCTTGAATCACACTTTGAATGAGGTTGGGCTGTTGACGAATTGTCCCGTCCCAATCTCGTTCAAGAAGTTTTTCAGCCACATCACTTCCTTGGAGGCATGACACATGGCGATAAATTCTGCTTCCACCGTTGAAAGTGCTGGTGCTTCCTGCTTCGCTATGTGACTGCGGCACCTGCTAAAATTCCGACGTATCTGCTGTAGGATCTTCGATCGTTGACATCAGACGCCCAGTCTGAATCTGAATAAAACTGGAACTTTGCATCTTCTCTTCAGTAATGGAGTTTTACGTTTTGAGTCTTCTTCAAATATCTTAAAATATGCTTAACTCCATTCCAGTGCATTTCTGTACGGTCATTGTTAAACTGGCTCATGTAGGCTACTGCATGAGCGAGATCTGGTCTCATGCCGTTTGCCAAATATAGGAGACTTCCTATAGCTTCTCTGTATGGCATTGAGCTACGTGGTGATTTTTCATCTCCGTTTCCTTCTCCCCTTTCCAAGAATTTTGTTCCTGGGTCCAACGGAGTGGCAGCTGGTCTTGCATCTTCCATCTTGAAGGTTTGTAGGATCTCCTGTACATTGGCACTTTGGACGATTAGCGATCCATCCATCTTCGAACTGGCTTATTTTGATCGACAGGATCTCCTTTGCTTCACCGAGATCTCTTCCTTTGAATCTTTGATTTAGCTTCTGCTTGAAGGCATCGAGTACATAGTTATCTCTTGTGATGATTAGGATATCATCAATGTACACACCTATGATGATTCCGTCTTCCATGTTATAATACACACAGGGATCTGCTACTGATTCCTTGAGTCCAATTTCTTTTAAAAACTCGTCTAAACATGTGTTTCACTCTCTTACGGACTGGTGGAGTCCATACAAACTTTTATGGAGTTTGCAGATGTAGTCTTCTTTGTCTTTCTCTATGAAAGGTTTCGGCTGCTCCATGTAAGTTTCTTCTTGTAGTTTACCATGGAGATAGGCTGCGGTGATGTCCATCTGGTGAACTTTCCAGCCTAGCTCTACGGCGATGGCTATAAGCGTCCTCACTGATTTGAGCTTCAGAACAGGCGAGTAAGTTTCCTTGTAGTCTATACCTTTGACTTGCATAAAACCTCATGCTACAAGTCTAGCTCTATATCTTTCCAAGTGTCCTTCTTGGGTTAATTTCTTTTTGAAAACCCATCTCGACTTGATGATTTTTCTCCCTCGTGGTCTGGGGACGAGCTCCCATGTCTGGTTCTCAGCAAGATTGTTAATCTCCTCTTTCATTGCTTGTTGCCAGCGGCTCGCCAAGGGTCCTTTTAGGGCTTCTTCAAGAGTTTGCGGCTCCTCATTGGTTTCAAGTCGAGTGGTGTTACATTTCATTTAAAACTCTCTTTTTTCGGCTTGTCTCAATGACCTCTGGATAGGCTTTAGCTCTACTTGTATAGCTAAATTGGTTCGGACTTGATCATATCGACTTTCATCAACTTCAAGAAACTTTTCTTCTGATGATTCATCTTGTCTCTCTTCGTTAGTTTCAGATGAATCCCCCTGCTTTGGATTTTCCACAAGCACGGTTCTTCGTTTTCTGCAGGTAACTCATCTTCAAAAATGATTTCAAAAGGTACCGAGCGGTCTTCTTCAGTCTTCACTTCAGAGGCATTTTCTTTTAAGAATGGGAAGACAGTTGCTTCAAACTTCACATCTCTGTTTAAGATAATCTTATCCTCTCTAAGTCCCACAATTTGTATCCCTTGAATCCGTCAGGATAGCCTACGAAAAATGTTTCTACTGTTATTGGTTCAAGCTTTTGTTTAGGAATGTGTCTTCCTACTGTCGCCCAAGCTTGACATCCGAAAACTTTTAGATAACTGATGTCATCTTCTTGGTTGTTCCAGATTGATAAAGGTGTTGCTCCTCCAAGTGCTCTTGCCGGGCACAAGTTTCTTATTTTACATGCTGTATTTGCTGCTTCGGCCCACTGGTGATTTGGTAATCCGGAATGCATTAGTAAACACCTCGTCATGTCCATCAGCGTCCGGTTAAATCTCTCTGACAATCCGTTTTGCTGTGGATTTCCAGGAATTGTTAGTTGTCTTCTTATTCCATGTTTTAGGAGATACTCGTCAAAATCCCGACTTCGTTAATCTCCGCCGTTGTCGAACGTAGTATTTTCACTTTCACGTCATGCATGTGTTCAGCTTCTAGTCGGAATTCGTGAAAATTCTCCAATACTTGACTCTTTTTCTTCATAGGATACACTTTCGCAGATCTCAAATGTCAATATATGAAAGTAACTAGATAGTACGCTCCTCCTTTGGAAGTAGACTGATTTTTCCAACTACATCCAAATGTCTAACTTCTAAAATTTGTGAAGGTTTACCGCTGCTTAACTTCGGGAATGGCAGTCTTGCATTTTCACTTCAGTTCCTCACCTGTTCGTTTTCTAGGCTTACTTCAAGTTGGTCCTCCTTGACTGTACTTTTCACCGCTGCATGATGCAGGTGACCTAGTCTTTGGTGCCATAGATTTTCATCTTGACTTTTGGCTGTACATATCTGAATTGAACTTCGTATCCGATTTCTTCAATTCTTCCTAATGATAGCAGGTTGCCGTCTAAGTCTGGGATGTATAACACATTGGCGAGTGTTACCGTAAATCCCCGAATTTAACACCATGGTCTTAAATACGAAAAAAAGTGCCACAAGTACAAGGAGTTACTGAAAAAGTTGTGTTTATAACACCATGGTCTTAAATTCAAAACATGCTATTGAAACATGTTCTCTGGTCCTATACAACTAATATTTCAATTATAAAAATGTATGATCGTTTTGCTGAGGTACCGATCGACCGGATTCGGTAAAATTTACCGAATTCACAACGAAATCTACAACTTCCTTTCAAATATATTTAAAAAATTGTGTTGTTTCATCAATCTTACTTGAATTTGACGCAAAACTGGCTTTTAATTGGCATTTTAATTAAATAAATGTCAGAAAATTATTAAATTAATTTTATTACCTTACATCGTTGTGGCCAGTATCAGACCTAATCAGTTTGTTGAGTTTTCAAATTTCAATGGGCCACCTACCTTTTTTTTTTCAATGGGCCACACCAACGTTTTTTGGGAGCAAGTTTCATCAACTGACCATAAAATCCCATCAAACTAGAGAAGATTACATTAATAGTTGATTCCTTCCGTTTATGACTGCCAAGATTTTATTATCATTAGGTTGCTTGCTACTTGTGACTAGCGTTACAGTGCTGATTGCACCATGAGCAGCCATCTTGGATGCAGCCCCATCTCATCCCAGCCGTATGCATAAACGCGCATCATTGGCTGGCCGACAATGACGTAGGTGGACTGCCAGCTGATCGCACAACATGGCCGCCAAAGTAGTGTCGCATGCTTATCGGCGTATCGTATGCTGAATGGTTCGCAGTCGTCTACCAATTCAGCGAAATAACGACATTTATGGAACTATTAAATGATGACTACGACACGTCTGACAACATAAATGTGTTGACAATACTGTTCGTGGAAAGAAACGGTGCATAGCTTGTAAAATATGTGCGATGTCCTACAAAAAGGACCGCTTTGCCAGCCAGCTCTGACGGACGCATCGACATTACCGCGCCCAAACAACGAGATCGCAATGGATTACAGCAGCGCGAAAAGAGCGTGTTTAAACCGTAGAATAATGTGAATTTCTAAAGGGTTATAAATAAAGTATTTGTATGATAATATTCTGGACGTTTTCCACTGAGAAGTAACACGACCGTGATGCGAGGTTTGACATGGGAAATCGTCATATCACTACGTCCCGTTGATTTTTTTTTATCGTAGGCCTGCAACGTAATTAACTCCCGTCGACAATCCCTCTACGCACGAGTAGTTTTTATCCTCACCACCCAAATGAGGGATGAATTTATTCTGCACTCGTCACTAAAATTTGTTTTTAAAATGCATTATGCTGACTATGTCAAATATTTATTTTATTATTTTTTTAATATATCAAACATATTTAAAATATTCGCTTTCCGCAGCAAATAAAAGGCAGATAAAGAAGCGTTTGGTTTAATTTCTTTTGTCACTAGACCTAACACAATATGAATGGCTGAAGGCCTGTAAATGGCCTGTTATCTGCCTGTAATGTAATTTTTGGTTAAACTGTACCCCAAAAAACCCTAATAAAAGAAAGCCACCCCAACCCCAGTTTAATTTATTTTCATTTTCTATAATTCTAATTTATTGTAAAGTATTTATGCCTTATTTTTTCCATTTCTTTCTCCTTGCCCCTTGGTTTTTTTGAAACGTTATTGTCTAGTTTTCAACAACCATTGTTTAATTATCGCACGTAGAAAAAAAATGCAAGAAAGAACCCCTGAAGATTATTATTGCTAGAAAAGTGGCAAGTTAGCAACTAAATCTACCACAAGAACATACGGATGGTAAATGGTTTTATTTTTTTACCAAAATCTAAGGAAACACATTTCAGAAATATATACACATTCGCTATATTTTTTTTTAATGCTTAACTCTTGCAAATCAAGTTTCCTTTGTTTCATAAGGCTGGCTCAAGAACCACAGTGGTGTATTCAGGAATTAAAAATAAAAAAATGTTTGGAAGGGGCAAAAAAAAATTGGTCCAAAAGCTAACGCATTTTTAACAATGGCAGTGATTTTTCATGCTTTTCA
>JAHWFP010143344.1:2074-20024 GCA_023313725.1 Lithobius niger | reverse complement strand
AATTATTTTCTCTCATAAACGTTGTTAGCGAGATACATCGTCCAATGCACGGGTGCACGGGTAGCTGCGAGCACTGGGGCGTCAGATTCGATAGGCGTCTTGGTCCCAGCTGTACATCTCTGGCTTCCTACAGTCCCGGGTTCGATCCTGGGACGGGAAGTGTATATGTACGGGTTTTTCTCCGGTTGTTTCCCGCCCGTTGTACGAGGGTTTCCTCCCTCCTGCGGCAAAAAACAACTGTTTACGATGGTGGTTCCTTCCACTAATACCGATTTCACACGTAATAAATAAAGCGTGCAGTGCCGCTCCGAACCGTGCAATTTGATTTCACACGTAATAAATAAAGTGAACGTGGCCAAACGTGGCCGAACGTGGCCGTGATTTTGCGCTCCAGCTTGGCCACGTTTCAAAACGTGGCCGGCGCGGTTCGGTACTGGACGGAGCGGAGCGGTTCGCTTTAATTATTACGTCTGAAATCTAATGCGTGCCGCGCTGCGTGGAAGTGACGAAACGACTTGCGACCCCATAATGCAACGCGCTGTTCGCCCAAAACAAACTGACGATCTAATCAAAGCAGACTAGCAACAATACAAAGCAACATAGCTTTAAGTTTTTGACTAACAAATTAAGAAAGCCTCGACAAACGTTTAGGCCTAAAGTCAGAATTTTTGTGGAGGGAGAATTGGCCACAAAACCAAACGGAGACGACGTGCAAAAAGTGCTAGCTATGTTCACCGAACACATATTTCTTAAATAGCATCGCAACAAATCATGCGAAAATTGATGCTTGCGAAAAGAAGTTAATGAGGTAACATAACGGTATCTTGAATCTGACACAACCCTTTGAATACAAACTTGTTTCAACAGAGTTATTAGTAACGCTCATATGGCCTGGTTCTGAGAAACGATTAAAAAAATCTTAAAAAAAACAGCAAATTGAAAAAAAAGCAGCCGATTGAAAAAATGGGTTGCGGAAAAAACACGAAGAGAAAAAAAAAAGATGAAAAGAGCAAAGCGGTAGGCAGGTCGTTCCCTGATGGCATTTTTTTGCCAAGGCATCTAACCTAACCTAACCTAACAACAAGAGAAAAACAAAACAAAAACGATAACACAATTTATTTTTTCCTTGGACATTTTAGTCAGGTTTTTTTTCCGCACACGGGTAACTTTAGTCGCAGTTCACTTGCGTATTTAAGGGTAAAAAAAAATCAGAATAAACAAACAAACCCAACATTTTAATAGTGTAGATTCCTCGTATATCTATTTTTTCCCTTCCGACGTATGGTTCTCAATTTTTTTTTTACTTGTTGCCTATATTGTAGCCAAAAAACGTTTTCCGCTACAAAAACAATTGAGGTAACTCTTGGTAAAAAATAATTTTAAACTGTTTTTATAAATTTAAAATGCCAAAGTTTGCCTTAAATTATTTTACCAGGCAACTAACCTAACCTATAATCTAACAACAACAGGGAAAAAAAAAAGAAGAAAAAACGACAGTTATCTTTATTTCTTCCTTAAACATTTTTTCCAAGTTTTTTTTCCCGCACAAGGGTGAGGTGGCCAAACGAACATGCTCAACATTTGCCGAAGTTTCACTTCGGTCTGCTTTAATTTCCGTTTACGTAGTTGGGTTCAAAGCTTGACCGTCAGAGGGCAGTCGAAAAGCGTGACCGGCCACGTTTCGGCATTTATTACGTGTGAAATCAAGTCGCGCTCGGAACGTGGCCGTGGTGCAGAGCGGCTTGGAGCGGCATGGTACGGCACGGCCACAACACGCGACGAATTATTATGTGTGAAATCGGTATAATATACCTATTTAATTAACCTTGCTTGGATGTAAACAGTGCGTTCGTTTAGAATCCCAGTGCATGCAATATATCCGTGAAGCGAAAATCTTCAAGCATGCAAAGCTTTGCTGAGAAGCTTATCATTCGGCAACATAAATCTTCAGGCTAGTACTTTTCCATAAAAACGAGAATATTTCCTGTTACCAAATTGGACGATGTGAAAGAGTAACTTATTTATTTTAAACTTACATAAAAAAAATTTAAATGAGTACATATTTATATCATTAAATTATAATTTTTTACATTAAATTTATGCATACAAACATAAAAATAAATTAAATTTTTACATATATATTTAAAAAATACATCAGTGAACAGAGCCAGTTGCACTGAACAGGCAAAAAAAAAATCCCATTACAGTATAATACATAACTTTTTCTGTACTGCATTTTTCTGTTCTGCGTAATATAAAAACTTAAGTAAATTCTTAGTAGGCTAGTCCGAAATTACTTTTAAATTTCTATACTTTGAGCTTGTTAAATTTTTCAATTTCCATACTGCACAGTTGTCAGTTTCATTTTTCCCCAATAATACCAAGATGCCATAATAAAACTTTTAAGGTGAATTTATTTAACATAATGAGGAAGTTAAAGGGATATACCTCCCAGTGTCATTTTCCTCTATCCTCCACATCAAGTACGGCCCCAAAGCTCTATTTACTTACCGTTAGTTAATCTTTCCCTTGCTAAAAAACCGTTTTAAAGTGTGGCGTCTAGGAGATTTTCTGTTGAATATTGTTAACTATATTTAAGAACGACCAGTCACTAAATGATGCAATGCGCGCGTATAATAATCATGATGTTTTATCTCTGTGTGTACATCTACTAATTTACTAATAATTACCATGAGATCTACAATCTAATAGACTAATGCGGTAAAAATTAAAATTAATTATTCCAACAGATCGCCGAAGCAAAATTATAAGACACTAGTCTAGAAAATTATAAATTGTGATTTTAAAATACAAAAATCATTCCGGTTTTCGACGACACGATCAATGGGTTCACGGTGGCTGGACTGTTAGGCGCAATGCCAATTGAGACAGTAGCTATGTTTTTTACTGCCAGGAACGAAGCTACCGTCTCAGTTGACCTTAGCTGTGGTAAATACGCGGATGTGATCGTCGCGTGGGTGTGGTGAGGCAGGCAGAATGTTATAAGACAGGCGGTATGTTGTTAAGTTGTATAAAGTTGTATAAAGTTGTATTAAGTTGTATAAAAAAAAAGTATGGGGTTGAAACAGTACATTTTGATAATCCTTCATCAGCTGGAGGGTAGAAAAAAAATGAAGTCCAGTGGAGATCAGGATCAATCCAGGAAACCTATTAAAGGATCCGAACTCGGTTCAGGTTATGTAAACCTGGGTTCGATCGATCCACTAATCTCTTTTTGACTCCATAGTTTGAGATGAATTGCTAGCTCGACAACAACAAAAAAACAACCAACACAACAAACATGTCATCACATTATTTTTTTAAAGCAGGCTTGAAGTAGGGCATTCCAGAGTTTTTTTTTTCCACTTTTTGGAACATGGTGGTTATATTAAGTTGTTTGATAAGAGGTAGACGACAAAATCACTGTGCTATTTAAGGTTCACTTAAAAGACCGTGGTCTTACATACGATGCAGGGTCTTATATTCTGATACAAGACCGGGATCTTAAATTTGGGGATTTACGGTATATTTCCTCCTCCGTTGTCTTCAGAAATTTACAGACAGGCTTCTCGTGTTCACATGACTTTCATTTTCTCACCGTTAGCTACTTGTACTGTAAAGGATCTACACTTCATGTTGGTGAGTTTTCCTTCGTTGGAAGACATGTGGTCAGTTGCCGCGCTGTCTAAGTACCATGATTCTATCATGTTTCTTCTGTCATTAGCAGTCTTCAGTGCTTTTCCAGACGAAGTCACAACTCTAGTTGCTCTGGCCTTTTTGCTCGTTTTGGCTTCTTCGTTACTTTTTTGAGTATTAGGACTAGCATTGTCGTTTTGTCCTCGACTGTCTTTTTCTTTCTCTGGACAATTTCGAGCAATGTGCCCATTTTTCCACAACAGTAGCACTTTTCATGGGAGAAAACTTTCCCATTTTTATTTGGCTGCTTCTTCTCGTTAAGTTGCCATTTTTCTTTTTATTTGTTGGTGGTTTGTTTTCCTTTGGTAAACAGAGCTTTCTTCTTCTTCTGGTTCGCTCTTCGATGGTTCATCCCTGCGTTTTTGCTTCTCTTCTAATAAAAGCATAGAGCTTTTACACTTTTGGTAGCTAAGTTATTTTCTTGATATTCTAAATTCAAAATCAATGACTCATAACTTTTGGGTAGGCCCACAAGCATCACCAAGGCTATCTCTTTATGTTCAAAGTATTAAAGGTTTAACTCACTCAACTGGTTTGTGCACGTCGGCGAATTTTCGATCCTTTCTTCGGACTTCTTCAGGCCTAATTAAAGTCATATACACTATTTACACATATTCATGACGAATTTCTGGAGCACTACATCCCGTCCTTCTTCTTTATCTATCTCTTTATCAATGAAACTGTAACTGCGTGCGATCAATTTCCTATGGATGTCCATAATTCTTCCTAAATATGAAGTCATTTTTTCTCGTTCTTGCATATTTATGGTGAAAAATTCTCGCATGAGTTGAATCACGTGCAACAAACCATATTTGGTGTGTATCTCTTCGAAATTTTCCCAAGCTTCCTTGCTCTTGAACAATTACCGATATCGTCTGTAGTCATGGATGGGCCATATCCTGGATCAATTGCACTCCGAACACTTCTCTGCACAAGTGCAGCACGAGTTGTGATTGACCAGGTGTGGTAATTTTCAGAGTTTAATTTTGGAATTTCAAAATCGTCTGCATTCCCTACAGTCGCCATCTTTATTTTATTAAAAATAAAAATATTTTGGGAAATACGATCGTTTTCTTCTTCAGTTTAGGCTACGAAAAATATTTCCACTTCCTGTTGCTTCGTTCGTATCAGGAATCTATGAAACGGCCGACCGTGCGCTTCGTTGTAGCGGGGTTTGCTAGAATTTCCGATGCATCTTCGTTTGATTTTAGGTTTCTTTTGCTGATACTTCATATAATTTTCATCAAAAGTTTCTAAAATCACTTCAGTAAGTATTTCGGCTTCCTGAATTTTAGCTTCCTCTTCTTCATGATGGCGAATGTGGTTGCACTCGTTACAGCGACGCGTTTTTTGGCACTTGCATTAAGGGCCATTTTGACAGCGCCCAGCGAACGGTACGGCACCGGTGAACGGCAATGACGGGCAGTGAACGACACCGGTAGTTGTTCTCACTACAAACAGCCTGCCGCTGGAGCTAGCCGATCCCGTAGCAAACCGAACAATGCAAATGCATACTACTAACTACTAGGAAATGAAAGATAATTTGTCGAATCATCCGATCAAACTTTCGCACATCCAAGTACAATTCTATTTTTATTTTTGCTTGCAAACGCACCGTCTCATTCAAGCTCCAACCCCAAAACACATGCCCGCACACCCCTCACAACGACAGCCTGATGCATTATCACATCGAAACAACATTCAAACACACCGCCTCGAGACTAAGCAGTTATTTCCACACACAAATGTACGCTTACCAGGCAATTAGTTAGCGATCCCCTTTCACCAGTCAGCTCTCCACCCCCCCCCCCCCCCATGTGTTGTCTTTTGATGTTTCACAACCAAAGGAATATGTTTCTATAATGACCGGCTCGTAATACAAAGCCTCGGCTAGAAGGTTCAGCTCCATGTTGCTGTGACGTATGAGAGGTCAAGGCCAGTTCGTTGTCTGATTGGCTACCGTTGCGGCCGACGGAGACGGAGCCACGAAAGTCAAGCCTAGCTAGGCCCGAACGGAACGATAACGGAGGCTGGTAGTTTGTGCCCGTGGGCTATTTTTTTGATTTCACTTCCGCCGGTGCCGGACGCCGTACCATTCGTCGGGTGCTGTCAGAATGGTCCTTTAGGTCTAAAACTCTCTTCGTTTTCGCGCTAACGATTTTCAGGCCTTCTACTGATCACTAAAAACAGTCTTACTTTAGCCCATCCAACCTCTTCGGCACGGTATAAGCGTGATGGGCTTCATAACCTGTTGTTGTTTTACACTTGGGAGTAATTCAGCAGATATTAGATGGGTTTAGAAAAAATTTGAGAGCACCACAACAAAGGTGCGTTTGTACGACATCGTTTACTACCGGAAGTGAACAGATTCATTTAATTAACGCAACTGAAATACACAGTGGAATTGGATAACTAGACGTTTTGCTAATAATTTGTACAATTAAAAATATCTTCATCACTATGTAACTATTTTAGTCGTGTCATTTGACTAGACTAGTCCTATGTAAAATAATAAAGAGTCCAACATTATCACCAATCTAAGGAGAAGCAGTTAAGAGCTATCGCTTGACTGCATAGGTCACGAGATTAATCACTGTGACATGCCCGCTTTCACCACAAACATCGTTCAAACAAGGAGTCGCCCATTGTTGTAGCCGTGCTGGTAACATGATCATAACGTGTCTTTACTTCCTGCTTGAACTCCTAGTTTGTACTACGCTAGGCCTCATCATGCCGTAATTGCTTATTATGTCACAATTCCTCACAACTTCATTTTTAAAATTTATTTATTACGTGATTGCAGCACCCAAAAAGGTAAAAAGCAATATCAATATGACCAAAAAAGACAAAAACACAAAACAATGGGCGATAGAAAACTACAATTAAAATGAAGACTTCACACTAATGGTTTTCTGACAGATCTAAAAAATGATGCAAAGGAAGACACGTTACTCGAGTTCACAGCATCGAGGCAGAGCCGTCATGAAAGAAGAGACTCCAGCAACGACAGAACTTTACAGCTGTCCACAGCATGAAAGGTGAGCGTGGAAGGAAAGCCTGGATGATCCATGAGGGCTGGAACAACACAGTCGGCGATGTGGACTGTTGTGGGAAAAATTTTGAAAGTGAAAGATGGTGACTTAATATGTAGAAAAAGGGGAAATCGGCGGGCGGTTGGACTTGGGTTGTCGAGTTGGCTGATGAAGGTTTCTAATCTATAGGAAAAATTGCATTCGCGAAGAAGAACGCTAAATTTACAGGTAATTTGTATTTTCGTCGGCAATAGAAACTAATTTTAAAGGGTGTAAAAATTCCATGTTTTTTACGTTAAATGCATTAGGCCACTTAAAAAAAGAAAGTTGTTTCTCGAGCCTTTTACGAAAAAATTGGTACGGGCGGGCAGTTTTTTTTTTTATTATTTATTTACTTTTTTACCATAATATAGGGGTTGTAATTTAAAACAAAGCCATTTTTGTTCTATTTTTTTAATGAAAAAATTCAAACAAATATGCCGGTTTACATGAGAGCCCTATCACAATATTTGGTGGCATCAAATCGTCTAGGTTTATTGGCTGACCGATTGGAGTAGCACTCAGTGTCTCCCAGAAACCTTTGTAGCGTGCAACTAATGTTGGTTTTGTAGTGAATTTAGGCTCCAAGATTTGCAACACATCACTTTCAGCAGCAGTACGGATCGGGCTGGTTGCTTGATGATTTTCACACACTTCCAATCGCTTGCATTGTAAATAATCAGTGTACTTGTGCAGCATTTCACTTAATTTGATAACTGCAGACCTGACCTCCTTCCATTTATAACCACAAAACCAAGGTTCTAATATTAGTTGGCCCAAAATTGTTGCGTGCTGCAACAAAATATCAGCATCCAGAATGTTTCGTAAATGTTCTGCCAATTCTGGCTTGTTATACCCTATAATTTTTTTTTCATTTCACATGGCAGATAACACCCTCGTTTATTTAACGTACTAAGGTGAGGATCTACATACCACATCACATTGACCAACTCCTTGACAAAGTTTGTTCCAGCTGTGTGAACCAAAATATTATTAAAACCTAGCTTAAAAGCTTCAAGCCAGTCGATAACATCATTGTGTCGTTGGAATTTACTGTTGGTGGGATTAGTGTGCCGGTCTGGTAAATGCAGTCTTTGGCTACTAGCTTTTAGTACGTCGAAAAAAATTGTTTGAAGAACAGTTTCTTTAGTTTCTGGTGCTTTCACTTCTGGCTCAGTTATGAAATATGTAATGTACCATCCAAAGTCACCAATAATGTCCAATACACGTGCGTGAGGGAAAATACGACCACCACCGTCTTTCATCTTGGAATTAGCCACGTGTATGGTAACGTTGCATTCGTCAACATTCAGTCCTTCCGGAAGCACAAAGTTATCAGTTGGATCCAATTTTTTTGTTTATTACACTCTGGTAAAGCTGCAATACGGTGCAATTTGTTCCATAGCCGCCTAAATTCCCCATGGGCGAATTTCGATCGATTTATACACGAGCCGAACTGACATGAGCTGAGAGTTAGCCATGGCTGAATGTAAACAAACCTAAAAGTGATACGCCTGACACACTTGCATTCGTAAAGTAATCCAAGTGATCCAAGACGGTTCTAATAAATAAAAAGTGGAAACCAAACCAAGCAATACCAAAAGCTTTAGCTTAGAGCATCCATGATTGACTTTAACCCAGTCGCGTGCCAAGCCAAGGGCCAATCAGCGCACGCGATGCATTGCATGACTCGACCAAGCAGCACCGCTGTCTTTCAAAGAACAGAGCTAGAAAGAAGTGCCAATAGCAATCTGAGTCAAACTGAACGGGAACAGGAGACGTCAAAGATTTCCCATCCCGCATTAAGGTAATCGGAACGGAAAAGGAATCGGAAATCGGAAAACAGAAAACGGAATAAAAGGTACAACCATTCCCACCGAGGTCGAAAGGCTAAAACGATCAGCCAGTGGGAACTAGCTGACCGGCTCAAGGTATTTGGAGCTTAGCCACTCCTCGACTGGCTGGCCAACAAACCTGCCCCTCCTTTCCCCACGTCTCTCTCCCCACCCGTTTGCGTAGACTTGCGTCGCCTAAACTCTTGTCTGCAGTGGTTGGATTATTTCAGCTAATAAATAGCTAAGCTTTGCAAACAAACATGGTAGAAGAAAGCTAGAACCGATCGAGCTTGTTTTCTGGACTTAGACTAATGTCAAATAAAAATGGTAGCTTAACGTAAGATCACTCTTCTTTCATAACATGATTTCGTCCGTAGTGCAGTGTTATATGCAGCATGCCCTAATTTCCAAGTTTTAAACACCATTTTAAACGTACAGTGCGTATGTAGTCCTACTGTGCAGTATAACGGCCCACGAATGTTTGTTTTTATAAGCATCGCGGCAGTCTGCTCTTTTTAATCAGTGAATAACCGAGCTATAAGTGCACTTCTTCGATCAAGTTTGAAACGCAAACGGTGGCCGCCATGCTTTTTTCGTAGCGAGCGGGTTGTGTGGCCTTGGTATCACATGCCTTACAGGCGCGGGGCAATTGGCTGACCGATATGCACTTCGAAACGGCACAAATCGGAAAAATTAACTAGCAGTCGGGCACACTTCGGAACGGAAAAGTTATTGGCAAGCGTCTGGGCATGTGCATTTGTGCACTTTTCCTTCCTTTTCCGATTACACTCTGATTCCTATTTTGGTGGGATATCAACCTTAATGCAAGGAAGTAGTGACGTTAGCGTGATACAGCGCCTTAACCGGAAGTATGGTTTTGTTCTCGGAAACTAGGCTATTGGCACTTCTTAACTATCTGTATTCTTTGCTGTCGTTGATCGCTTGTTGTCCCGTTGCACACGTTTTTGCAGTGATAATCGCCTACACACCGTTCATTTTCACAAATCGACGTAAGAAATCGATGAATTACGAACACTCGCACAAATAAAAAGGTCCGGCGAATTCAAAATTGTTAGAACTAAGGCTGTGCCGGTGCCACTTTTCCCGATATCGGTTCGATACCGGTGCCCATTTACCCGGTTCTGATCCCAGAACCGGTGCTATTGGTCATGCGCCAATACTGTGCCAATGCCGGTGCCAATGTCAAATGATAACCTAATAAAGAATACAGAATGTGTTGATACGTCAGTAATTTAATGCTGTAACAACAGTATCATTTTACAAAAGAATTCTTTGCTAACACTTTACGTGCTCAACAAGATTAAAACATAGCAGATTATTTAAATGTTGCTTAATTTTTAGCAGGGTTGGGAACAATATGCACTTGTACGAAAATGCCGATTCTGGAAAAAACAAGCCGATGACGGTACTTTTTCCGGTACTTGTTAACCCGGTGCTGGTCCGATACCGATACCAGTGGTACCTGCAGCCGGTCCCGGTACCAGTATTGGTATCTGCACAGCCTTAGTTAGAACAGATCGTGAGTTGACATTTCTGGTTGCCGTAAACCCAAAAAAAAAGGTCGGTGCGGGGGGGTTTGGAGTCCGTGCGGCGGCGCTTGAGAAACAACTTCTTTTTTTAATGGCCTTACGCATTTTTACTAGCAATGGCGCACCTTCCAGATAAAGACTTGACAGCCACTGTTAGAAGTTGTTGCTTGCCGTGATCTCTTTTACAGAGACAATTACAATTGAAATTTATTGCATTTAAGCATGTTTGAATTTAATTAACCCGTTATAATGTGCACTCAAAAAAATAGCTTGCTGGGTTGTGGTAATTGTTCTCAAGGTAGTGCTTTAAGTTAAGCCTAAGGCCACTAAAAATTAATAAAGTGGTTCTTGGGCGCGCTCGCATGGTTTTTTCTTAGCACATTACGTTTTTTTGAGCCCAAGTCAAAAAAAAAAGTTACGATCGTGCGTCAACATTTTAATCAAACTCTTCCTGGAGCCGCTGACCATGCCAGCTTGAGCTCCATTCACGCGATTGCCATTGCGTGGATGCTCCAGATATGCTTGAAATTTTCACAGGACGAGAATTATGACAAAGTTTGCTTTACATCAAGTAAACGAATCCGCAATGTTGTTTGAGCTTTTTCAGGATATCATTAAATGACGTAACTATTGTGGAGATGGGTTTGGATAAAGCACTTACAAGAGTGGTTTATCACTGCATGCAATTATACACAGTGGCTAGAAGCCACTTAAATGTGTCGACTGCGGACAGACTTTCACTCACAAGCGTAATTTAACGACCTACGCACTTGTACACAGCTGGAAGAAACTACTTGAATGTGGTGAATATAGAAGGCTTTGTTGGCACAGTATACTTTAACACGTGCACTTGTACACAGTGGAAAGAAAACTTTTGAATGTGATGCTTGTGGAAAGGCTTATGTGCACAAGTCTTGTTTAAAGGTGCACGCACTTCTAACTTGTGGAAAGTAACCGTATGAATGGGGCAAGTGTGAAAAAGCTTTATTCCAGAAGTGTTATTGAAAGGTTAATTGATCTTTAAGCTTAACTTCGACTTTCTCATTGCTGGCTGCACCCCTCCATGGACATACCGGTATTTGGAAAAATCCACCTACTGTAGCCTATACTCGTACTACAACAAAAATGATGAGGCTTCCTAGTTTTTGTTTTGGTAAAAAAAAATTGCAAATAAAAAGTAAAAACAAAATGTCACTCGCACGCATAAATTTAGAACCACTTAATTTTTAGTGGCTTAATAGAAACTTAAGACTGATGCAGTCAGAACTTTTTTTTTTAAATGTATTTAAAGAATATTAAGGAATTTATTTAATAGACATTGTGGATGTTTAATACAAACTCAAGCAGGCGTTAAAAACCTGAACTGGATATAAGCCTGGGCATGTAAGAGTGTCATTTTTTACCATCAGAGACCATCTGAGTTGTATGGAAAAACGCATTATTTTGTTTATTAACCCATGGGCTGATTTGTGGAAATTTGTGGTAGATTGAATTCAAATCATGTATAGCCAAATGTCAGTTCAGCGGTTTCTCTCCTCCCTTAGCACCTTTACTCGATGTGGTAGCTGGCCCGATAATAATGCAGTGAATAGATTATTTGGTGGTAAATAGTAAATTATACGAACAATATGTATAAAAGAGGGTTCTAGCATAAACCAATTTCAAAGATAGCAGTTGTATTTATACATTTATGCTTTGCAACTTACATACATAGTCAACCCTTTACAGGTCCATTTCTGAATACGGACACAATCACAGAGTCATGTTGTACAATTTACAATTTGGTTCTCAATGTTTCAGTGACCGCAAACCAGAAACTAAACTGTGAATGTTGATTACCAAATTCCACTCCAGGTTGGCGTCTTTGCTCTGTTCCTTTTTGCTTTAACAGTTGCATTTTGGCTAATCTGCCTTGTGGTACGCATGCTTTGTGTTAGCGTTTTCCGTGGGTTCGCTGTAACCGCGACAGGCAACACTGCTGCGGCTACAGGAGTTTTAGCCGTCACTTTTGTCCTTCCTTTTCCCTCCACCACGCGCCGTAAAGTATTATTAACAATTTCTTTCACAACATACTGGTACGCACTTAATGAGTCGGCAGACTCTATTTTGGATGATTGCTTATTCGCTTTCTTTGTCCGTTGTGGTGCAGGTGTGTCGTTGCCATTAATATTTAGATTCACATCATTGCCATTAAACAAATTAGCAACTTGAAATCCTTTAAGAACTGGAGAAGATGGTTTGAATAAACTCACAATTCCCCAAGCTTTTGTTTCCCTAGGTGACAATTCACTATCTAAACACCAGAGGGCTTCGCGGAATGCCTCTTTCAGTTTGCTTACGTCGGTCGCTCCAACATTTTTACTCACGTTATGAGAGGGTTCAAGCGGATTCTCGATGTAGAGAGGACTGTGGTCCGATTTCATCACGTCACTACCTTGCACTATTGATAAACCCCGGTCCTTATAATCGAAGGATTCGTAAAATGAAAAAAATTCCATTAACAGTTCACCTGCAACAAGAACAACAAAAAGTTACGAAAATTACAACGACAATATTATACTGTATTATAATTTTGAACCTATGAGCATAGGTCTGATTCAGTGCTCAGTTTATCTACCCTTAATTTGATTTCGTATACCGTGGAATACATACTACAAACACGGGAAGTTCCGAAGCGTGTCGCCAGCATCCTCGTTTCTTAACCAACAGAACGACGGTTCGAATTGTGTGACTGACCTATGGGCGTTTAAAAAAAAACCGCTCAAGAGTCATTGTGCCACATTAAGGGTAAGAAACGCTGAATAAAATTTGTTTTATATTCTCGTTGAACTTATGAGGTTTGAACATAAAAGTTCATTATTTTTTCACGACTCACAAGTTTTCCAAGTAAATTAGCTTTCATCATGGAAGTTTAGTCTGGATTTTAGTCTTCTGTACAGTCAAAACAGCTGACCAGACTATTGCAATGCCTTTGTCCATCTGTTCATCCGTCCGTCGCTTTTTTTCACCTTCTGAATGGTACTAGATAGAGGCAAACTGTTTTTACCATTATATACAGCTACCAAAAATTACCTAAGAACACGGCAAATTAAAATATCGTTACTTCCTTATACCTAATAGGCTTTGTCGACATAACTAAATGAAATACAGGAAATTGCCGGCCCTCTGCTTGGGCCGGCTGAATTTTATTTCTATTGCCTAAATGGAAATATACATTACCTACAAATTTGGCATTCTGTTCTCGGACTGCTGTCTTACCCCTAGAGATTTTAAGATGTTTAGAGGCGGCCAGCTCGGTAATCCAGGTGTGTCCCTTTATAAAAACGCTGAGATGCAAATGGTTTTCATCTTTGTTCCTCTTGATCTTTCATGGTGATGACTTAAAGAGGGGAGGCAGGGTGGTATGGGTACAGGTAATGTATATTTTCGTTTAGGCAATAGAAACAAAATTCAGCCTGCCCAGGTAATTTCCTGTTTCTATGTTCCATTCGGAAATATCCATTATGATTAAAAATATCGAACTTCGCTGTACTTTGGTTATTCATGGTACTTAGTAGCAACTGAAACACAAACGAAAGTCAGTGTAAAATTCAGGTGTGAATTCTGCACATTGGGCGAATTTTCGATGAGAACTCTATCTTCTTTATGCTTCTCAAAACACTACACGAGTTTACAAAAATTATTCCATTATGGGAGAAACGGGAAATGACATTATATGTGCAGTTTCAAAAGATATGCTCTTCTCAGTTGGCATTGGATGTTTCGGTTTTTTTTATCCTAGCGGGCCTTTGAAGCCAATAGTCCCATTTTGGTTGAGGTTAGCTGATGGATCTGGAGTCATGAGCTGTGCAAGCCTAGGGTACGCAGGTTCCTTTGTGCTCATGAGTGGAACACCTTGATTTTGAAACTGCTGGATGGCAATTGTGTCAATGGTGCCATGCTGACCCCCAGCAGTTACATGCGGGGAGCCCATGAGTACCTGGATAGACTCAGTCGGAAACTTGACATCCACAACATATGGTTTAATCTTCGGCAAAATGCATTACAATGAAAACATGTGTGACTCATTCGGTGACAGAGCGGCTAAAAGAGAGAGCGGGAACGCATCACTGCCTGAGCAGAGCTCCGCGTACGGTTCTGCCGCCATACGGCAAGCAGGGGAAAGTACGCCAAGGCCAGCAGAGACTAGTGACATGCTCCCCAGCCCCGAACATTGACCTCCGGGTAATGATTAAACACGTCTCGAATAGTTACAAAAATCTCATGCAAATGCATGAGATGCAACTGCATGAGATGCAAATGCAACTGCAGTGGGATCAAGACTTTTTGAGAGAATGACCAATTCTAACTCGTGTGCAGCTTCCACATCCCATCCTTAAACCATTCCCCCTAATCCACTCCAGTGCATTTCCCAGGCAGGATTCAAATGATTTCACCACATCCACAACAAGCAATTGCCCGCTCGCCAAGGTGAGTTCGGGCTCAACGGCAATGTCAAGAAAAGCCAAGACTCTAATAGCCTGCACATGCAGTGTGGAGACACAGGCAACAATTACAACTTCCCTGAAGCTTACACAAGAACATAAGCAAAATTTCTACAAATGACGTCAAGAAACCCCAAAGTCACAGCAAAGAATACAGGAAAACAAATTGATTCATAAAACACAAAAGTACGTAACCATCATACATGTTTGGTTGCAACGAAATTATCACAGAGACTAAGTCACATGCTACCACTCCAAATTTAGGATTTCCAAAAAAGGCTAGATCTTCAACGCCGCCCTACTCTGACTTGCGGAGGCACAGAAGTCTGTATCACAATGGCTTCTTCACATTTCGTTTAGGTCGACTGACGCTTGTGGTGGCAGCACCTCTAATACAGCGGAAACTTGGAAATTTGCAAAAAGTGAACTTCTACTTCCCTGGGTCGCAGGATTTGATTTCCCATGGTTGCACAACATCAACATCTGCCCATTCACCTTCACTCGAAGCACTTTGAGAAGAAGGTGAGTCTGGAGCACTGACGGACAGTTCTTAAGAGTCTGACCCCACTTCACCACTGACGGAAAGTTTATCAGATGGTAAGTCGTCAACCACCTCGATGGACAGTTTAGCGAGCGAAGCTCCTTCATCTTCGTCGAACTTTCTATACTTGACACTGATAGGCGCAGTAACTTGCGAATGCGAAGCCAAGCTGAAGACATGACCTTGATGCCGGATGTTGTCTGGATCACTCACACGTTAGATGCCGCAGAGGAATTGGGTTTTCTTGTTTAGGATGCGGAACGGTCCGATGAATTCAGGTTTACCGTTGTTGGTGCTGGTTACCAACACCTTCACTTCGTCGCCGATGCGGTAGTACGGAACGGCGCTGTATTCGGTAGTCTTTTGCCAAAGATGCTTTACACCCCCTTGCAAAACATCACGTGGGTCGTCCGAAGGAATCAGTTGTTGACCGTGCCAAACCTTCAAGACTGATGGCAACTTGTCACCGAGTACAATCGCTTGGAGATCCGAATGGAAGAAAGGTTCCTCGTCCGAAGGAAGCAAGTTCGGTGCGTCGTCGGTCATGTTGATCGCATCGTAGTAGGGTTCTACATCACCAACTTTGACTGTACGCTTGTCGTTGAGGTCATCAATGTTCTGGACAACGTAGTTCAGATCGTGTTTCCTCTCGAGAACTCAGTACGGGGCCAAGTACAATGGAGCTAGTTTTTTGGCAATACCTTTCGCAGCGCTTGACTGGTAGTGAGCCTTGAATTTCACCAGTTTACCCAGGGCGAAATGAGAGTCTCTTCGTCGGCTGTCATAGGCGATCTAGGAAGTACATGCAGCCTCATGAAGATAAGCACGAGCAACGTCTCTCGATTCTTTCAGATGTCGCTGATGTATGTACCTCCAAATATTCGTCCAAAGTCTGACTCGGTTTCTGAACAGGTAGACGAGTTTCGCTACATTCCAGGGGTCCTGTCCATGCATGAGGAAGTATGGCATATTACCGGTGCTGGCGTGAGGTATGGTCCTGAAAGCGACTTCCAGATTAGGTAGTACGGGTCCCCAGGAGTTGTGGTTCATGCCAATGTACGTACGAAGGGCACTCTTCAAAGTCCTGTTCATGCGTTCCGTAGCGTTGGCTTACGGGTGATAGGCACAGTTCTTGTGGTGTTCCATCTTTGTAAGCTGTGCAAGCTTGGTCATGAGCCTTGATACGAAGGCTGGTCCATTGTCCGAGATGAGGACTCGTGGCGGTCCATGGGTTTGCACAATATTCTTGAACAGGTGAACGGCGGCTGTTCTAGCTGTCGCATGTCGAGTAGGAACGAACCAGACCCACTGGGTGAAGTAGTCCACCATCGTCAAGATGAAACGGTTACCCTGAGTTGTCGCTGGGAGATGTCCGACGAAATCGATACCCAAATTCATTAGTGCAGTAGGAAGTACGGGAGTCATCAGCTCTTTCTTTCCCTGTTTACTTGGCTTTGACACCTGACAATTGTGGCAAGAACGAACGTATTGTTTGGTATCACGAAACATGCCTGGCCAGAACGCAATCGAATGAAGTCATTCCATAGTCTTTGCCATGCTAAGATGACCCGATGGCAGTGCATTATGCAGTTGCGATAAGAAAGTGTAACGCAGCTGGTTTGGCACATACACACATAGTTTATCGAAGAATCCAGCCTTGGCACAAGCTGCTTTGTCAATGTAGTATACGATTCCATCGTGAAGGTAGGTCTTAATTATCCAGCCCAACATCTTTTCCGAGATTGGCCATTTCTTGCTTCTTGGTTGAGTCAACAAGGTGTCCCAGATCAGACAGATGTCAGAATCCAGTTTCTGTGAATCCCTGAGGTGAGCACGGTTGTCGATTGGCACCTTGGGTTGAAGATGTATCTGCAGAATGGGCAGCAGAGAGCGAGACAACGCATCAGCTACAACGTTGGTCTTACCAGGCATGTGGAAGACAGTGTAGTCTTACATTTGAAGACCTGGCAGTATGACCGGTGTTCTTAGCATTCGATAAGGCCTATTTTAACGCTTCGCAGTCAGTGAGAAGAGTAAAGTGCGAACCTTCCAGATAGTGACGCCAGCGCTCAATCGCATTCACCACAGCAACTGCTTCTTTCTCGAAGGTCGAGTACTTGCACTCCCTTTCGCTGAAGGTGCAGCTGAAGAATTTGATGGCACAACGAACTCCATCCCTCTCTTGAGTTAGCACAGCTCTTGCTCCTTCGTTGGAAGCATCCGTTTCCACCTGTAACGGCTGAGAGCAGTTGGGGAGCTGTAGAGCTTCCGAAGTCAGAACGCGACACTTGATCTCTTGAAAGGCTGCATTGGCTTCGGGAGTCCATACAAACTTGTCAGTCTTCCTGATAAGAGACGTCATGGGTTTTTCGATGGTCACAAAGTTACGAACAAACTTACAGAAGTAGTTTGCGAGGCCCATGAAACGTTGGAGACCTTCGACATCCTTAGGCGCAGGGTACTGGGAGATAGCAGCCATGTGCTCCCCTTTCAAATGGACCCCCTTCGCACTGACAGTTACACCCAAAACAGTGATTACCGGTAGGCAAAAGTTGCATTTAGTTCTCTTGAGCGTGAAATCATGTTCCCTCAAATAATGAGTGAAGACAAAGAGCCCAGCATTCTGTCCGTCTGGCCCATGCATAATGCGCCTCACCACTATCCTCTGTAGAAGCAATAGGAAAAGTGAATCTCCCAGAACAACTTTGCTGTTGATCAACAATCGAACCCTGCTGAAAAGGTTGAGCCGTGGTGTAAAGCGCCGAACCCCCAG
>JAHWFP010143341.1:16616-35674 GCA_023313725.1 Lithobius niger | reverse complement strand
TAACTCTATGCTGGAGCCTTAATGGGTTAGCTGCAAGGGGCACTGCACTTTCTTACCCCACGGGCGGTAAAAATGGAAGGGTTTAAAAAGCCGAACGTTTCCTTCTTACAGTTCAGAGTGCGCGCGTAGGACCGACATTAGCCAGGAGGTTGATTTAGAAACATTACTAATGCCGATTTTACGGACGCACTCATTCATACATACACTCACACACGTAAACGCATACACACACTGCTGATGGCCGAGATTGGGGGTGGGTTAGATCTCTCAATTAAGGTAAGGTACGGTCGCCTTTCCACCTTGGTTGGACCTACCAGAGACCGAAGTCTCCGATTGCATAGCCGACCGCACCGTGTAGATAGGGGGTGGATTTCGGACTTCTTCTTTTTCGCAGCATAATGTTCCCGTCGCTTTTTATTTGTCGCTGGCTTCTGTATAACTGGTGCTGTCGAAACGGATCAAATCCCAAGAAAATTATGATTTTTAATTTTTCTTATTTTTCCAAATTACGTGCCTCCCTCGCGCTACCGGGCTCGCTGCGGCTAAACATATAACATCAAAAACACCTCACCCATAAACTTGTCCGACCAACCAAAACCTGCCGGCCAAAAACGTGATCCGGCTGACCGCCTGAGATCCGTACAGACGTTCCGCCTGAATTCCCTGAGTTTTCTCTGAGTTTCGACGTAGTTTAAATTCTTTGAGGTTTCCAGATTTTCCAGGTTCTTGTGGTTGGAGGGAACACTGATCGATATACTGATTATTTAGACGCAAAATAATTGCAATATTGTGGTTCTCAGTTCGTTCATCACATTCCTCATCACGCATACATTTCATCAACGTCAAAAAAACTTAAGATTTGTTTGTTTGTTTGTTTGCTCGTTTGTGCACCTACTCCTCCGGAAGTAAGGCCCCAATGAAGGTGAGAGTAGAGCTAAACGAAAGATTGGAAGAACAAAGCGAGAAACGCATTGAAAGGGATTATTACACGCTCGCTTTGCTAGTTCAATCCACGCACCTCCGTGTTTCAGAAGTGCGTATACTTGACAACCTTTTAAAATCTACGCGCCAACTTTCCTTGCAGTCAGTTGAAGAATAACCAATTTTAAGATCTGTACAAATATGTCGTCCTTTTATGTTTTTTTTTGCAACCAAGTTTCTTTCTGATAGGCTGCTAAAAATAAATTAAGTGGTTCTCAGTAGTGGTGCTAAAAAAAAATCGTGCGAGCGGGCGGTGTTTTTTTTAACGTTTTATTCGTGAGTTTTTCGATGCAGGCGATGCAGGCGATGCCTTTTTTTTGGCTAAAAAACTACACCAGTAGCTTACGTTTTGTTGTAGAATACAATATCTATCTTTTAATGACAGGATCAGCGTGTAAATGTTGCACGTTGATAAAAGCCATTCTTCAGATTCTAGGTTTTAGGTGTGACATAACTCTGAACTACCCTTCGATTCATTTCGAAGCGATCATGTAAGTGGAGTAAGCAGCTGACGTAGACATCGGTCCCAGGAAATGTGTGGTGAAAGCGCTGATGGGTGATCGTATTTTTTTGTTTTTAGACATTGTCACAAAAAACGTTTCATGCGCTAACAAAAAAAAATATGCTTGCACTCCTGAGAACCACTTAAATAACTTCTAGCGGCCTAAGTTTACCTGAACGGTAACTTTGTCTGATCGAACTTCGGCGTTATGAGCAGTTCCAGGGCAGTTTGCCGCGCATTTTAGCGTAAAAAACTCACGTTACAACAACGAAAATAAGCATATCCGAAGCGAAATTAATTACCTTTCATTTTGCACTACTCTAATCTTCGTAGGTGTCTTAGTTCAAGAGGAGTAGCGGTACAAAAACGCACGAACAGGGTAAGTTATTCAGGGAAATTAAACAGAAAATAATGTACTACTAAAAGACCAGAGACATAATATTACACCTAAAGGTACACACGTTACGTGGTGGAAGACTAACGCTGGATACATTCAGTCAATACACCAACCGTTATAGTCTTTATGGTCTAAGAAACTTTTGTTTTTAAATACCCGTGTTAAAAAAATGTAACAGCAAAATATTTATAAACTTCGCATTTACTTGAGTTGTGATTAATAAATAAATACAGATGCAAACCTATTTACGTTTCCTTTTGGACTTAAATGTCAGGACTGCCTGAGAGGGAATTGAACCCACGACCTTTGAGACCAAGGCCGAAGTCTTACCACTCAGCCATACTGACACGGCCAAAATTCTGGTTGGGCGTGTCAGTATGGCTGAGCGGTAGGACTCAGGCAGTCTGACAGTCAAGTCCAAAAGGGAACGTAAATAGGTTTGCATCTGTATTCATTTACCACTTTACGAGATCATTTGACTTTCCGTCCTGTTTAAGAACTGCCCTTTTTGTTCCATTTTAGAAGTCCTGTTTAGAAGTCCCGTATGTTTGGGTAAAAATATTTGGTTGAGAAGTTAACATGCAAAAAAAAAAAAAGTCTCCGAAAGTATTAAAATTATAAAGTACATCCTTGAGCTCATAATTTTAATTGAAAATCCTTCTCCTTGAACAAAATATTGAGCACATTGGATCAAAATTTCGCGGTTCAAGAACACAACAAACAAAATCATTTTTTTATATATCTGCTAGTTTTTAAGTTTATTTATTTTATTTATTCCATTGTCATCCTGTACGAAATATTGTGGGTTTAATAAAATACCTTGCACACAAACTGTAAAATAAATCGAGAAATAATCCTTTAACGGAAGCGTCATGCGTTTCAATTTTTTTTTTTAATTAAAAAAAAAATTGAAACGCACGACGCTTCCGTTAAAGGATTATTTGACGATTTATTTTTTATTTTTTTGGCTCTTCTTATCTGGCGTCACCCTTTCTTCCCAGTCAGCAAAATCGTATTTCAGGCACATTTCTCACATTCTGTATATTTTTACACTATTATGCACCTTAACTGCCCTGATCGGCCACAATTAAATGCTTACCAGCCTAACTGTTACAAACACGTGTAAAGTTGACGTTTTTTTGTCCATTAATACGTCGACAAAGACGGAGATGTTGCATGGTGATATTTTAGACATGCGTTGTTTTTTTTTTACCATTTTTTGCTCCATTTTCGTTTTTTTCGAACTTTTTGAAGCACGGGTTTGTGTTTTTTTTATTTTTTTTTTTATTTTGCTCTAATGACGTACAAGACTCAACCTTGAAAGGCTGTCTGCTCTTGGCAAGAGTGTAGTTTTCGTGTGCGCCGCCAGCTGCCGCCACGGTCTACCTTTAAATACAAGTTGCAAATGGTCCTTAGGCGCAGTGCATGTCCAGCAGGCCCGGACGGGGAGTTTTGTACATAATTTTTATACACCCAACAATGCGACGATAATACACGATTATAAATTGTGCAGTGACTTGAAAAAACCGCGTGTGATACGGGAGTTGAGACCATAGCCGAGAAGTAAGTCTTTATTATTTTATTATTTTTACATTTTGAAACTGGAATTAACAAAATGTCAAAATAATATTTTGATTTCAAGTGATTGATTGAGTATTGTGCATTTATTATGTTTAAGATGATTTTGGTTGGTTGTTTTTTTTTTTTTACCCCCGGTTTGTGAATTTAAGTGCTGCAGAAAGCTTGACGCATATTTTTACCAAAGTGTTTTACGACCCACATCCGAAAAGCCTCAGCTGTCATCTCTTGGATTTAAAAATTAGGCTTTTTTTTTTATTAATTTTGATACATTACTGACTAATGAAAGCGTACTTAGTGATGCTTTACACGAAGTTTTAATCGTGGAACAAAACGAGAAGCTTAAACAGGAACCAAAAAAATTCTCTGTGAAACCGTTCAAGGGAAGATGGAGGTCCCCTTACCATTCATGCAGAGGTCTCACCCCATGTTTTACAATGCAAACGTTTAGTTAGAACGTAAACGCCATAAAACGGTTAATTTGCATTTTAAGTAAGTTTAAAACTAAGCATATTATGCATACATATGTCGAAGTAAACATTTAATTTACCGGCCGTGTAAATACGCGTAAATTCAGGACGAGAACAAAACTTTACAACGTTCATTCGGGACTAATGAAACTAATACCGTATTCGTATAGCAGGCCCATTGCTTTAAATTAGTCTAATTTTAAACACCTCCTGAGAAAGTTCGTGATTTTGTCTGAATTGGAAGTGGATAAAATGAAAAGTCTTCAACATATTGTCATATTTGCGAAAGTTTTCCACTAAACCACTACAAAGCAAAATATTTTCATAATTTTTTTGCATTTCTTGCGCTTATTGATTAAAAATTACTTGTTACCTGAACTTACACCGTACAAAACCGTAAGAAAGGAAAAACCAAACCAAGCATTGTGAATTAACGTCGGAACAACAAACTGTCGCAACTTCAGAAAACAAGTTAACAAACACCCGTCGTAGCATCCGGGGATTGCAGTGAAAGCCAGTGTGCGGCCATCTGGAGACTAGTCACGCTGGTGTTCCCTGCAGCCTCCAGATGCTACGAGGGGTGTTTGTTTGTTTATATTCTTAATGCAGTTTCGTTTTCTCTCCAAAAATATAATCATGCAAATATGGACATTTCCTCCATTTTTCTTTTTCTTTTTTTCTTTAATTCTCTCGTATTTTAAAATCCTGGACGAATACATCGCCTGCTTACATCGTTGTTACGTATACGTTCCAAAATACTGGCTAATTTGTTTCACTTCCTCGCTCAGATGGAAGATGGCATGAAAATCTGTTCAAATCTCAATGCTCCCCGATTTTGCTCGCTTGGTAGCTTCCCTGCAATGCAGAACGGGATGCAGTGGAGGGTTGAGTCACGAATTTTTGAAGGACAAAACTAAACATAATAGCGGTTGGGCGGACAAGATCCAAATTTAGTTTTGATCCTGACAAGTTTCTTGGCGCGATTCGGTGTTGGTTTTAGAGACGCTGCCGTCTGAGTGATTTTTAGGGACCTTGACGCGTCTTCTTTCTCTTGGGGCACGTCTCATAAAACGTTTGATTCGGGCGCATTTTGAATAATTGAAAGTGTACGTGACGTGGGGTGCTCGTAAAACTTTTAATTCGGCGCATTTTGAATTGAACGTTTACGTTGGAGTGATTGATAATATTAGAAAGCTCATGCAAAAAATGGCAACTGAGTATGAATATTTGGGATTATGAATATTTGAGATCATCTCGTCCCCGGATTTGCAAAGGGAGTACATTTACTTGTTAAGTGTTAAGATTCCCCGTACGCTTGTAGCGCACGGATTTCCGGATTTTAAAATTCTGATGTTCCGTCTTGGTACGTGATCGGGGGAAGGGGGGGGGGCATGGATTGAGAAATTCTTCAAAACGCTACGTTTTGTTTTTAAGCCACGGAAATCAGATTTAATCAGAAAAAAAAAACAGGTTGATTTTCCTAAACGTTATTACTTCTCGTGTAACAGTCTTCATCCCAAATTAATTGATCATTGAGCCAAATCCTTAGGCGGTAACCATGGTTACTTTATACGTCCGCTGCGTGGCAGCTACTCCGTCGTTATGGTTACTGGTTTGCCTTAGCTTAGTGGATAGCCGCTAACGCAAATTAAACAAATAACAAGTAGGTTTATTACAGGCGGTGTAGTCTGGGGGTGAGTTTATTCAATAATACTTCGGATGCGAGGAAAAAATTAAGAATATACCAATTCCACATAGCCTTTTTGGTATATACATACATGGTTACCCGCTTTTTGTAACGTACTGTTATCCGCATTATCAATGCAGTCGCGGCTATACTAATGTTTTACGGGAAATGTGTCAAGGTTACTTTTCCGAGGCGCTTCATTCAGCGCCGTTCGATAAAGCAAATATATTCTTTGCGGCTTCGAGAATCGATTATCGAGTTTTTGAGCTTCACTTGGTCGCGTTCGTCAGAGAGTGTCTTTTTGGCGAAAATCGTCTGCGGCATGGAACGCCGACCGTTGCATTTGGGCAGCCATGCATTCGTTGACCATATTTTTGGAGATGAAGCTGGAAGGCCTAGCCTTTTCAGGAAATGCGTCAGAAACGTTAAGAAAAGAAGACCGTGGCTTATAAGAAACGAGAGGAGGATAGACGTTTGTTGACAAAGTTTCATGGTCCCTAGTTTATCGACCTGGATGTGTGCATTTCTAAGAGAGATGGTGTTTTAATGAAGCTGAAGTCCTCTAAATATGGGAGTTAATGCTGCAAAATACGCGTCAAGGATAGTTCTTATTTTGTCCATCACATGATGTTGTTGATCGACCAGTATTGTTGATCACACGTTTTTTGATCTATCAGTGTTAATCAAGTAATGACTGTGTGCTTTAATCTTCTTAGCGTCGTGTGTTTGTGCTATCGTCGCTGAAAACAAATAATTTTTTTTTAATGCGAACGCATTACGTCCCAACGCCTCTTTCACATGCTGAACGGCGCCTGTGAAGTCAGCTTTCGCCAGTCTCGTCGATGGAAAATGGGGTACAAAAATCGCTCTGCTGTGTAGTATGAAGTGGGTTGCCCTTACTTAAGCTGAAAAGTCAACCGATCTTGGAATCCACCAACGTCGAAACTGTACACCACTCTTTAAGGATACTCTGATCAAGGATACTCATGTCACATCAGTTGCTATAAGGACCCCCCCAAAAAAACTTGGGTATCCCAAATACTAGAACTGAAATCCAAAGGAAGACTCGGGCATTATTCTCTGCCCAACCTTTGTAACAAACATAGCCTTTATCCACTTAACGACATTTCCCAGCTGTAAAGCCGCCATATCACAAATACGAGTTAAAACGATAACCCAACGTGTACTCTTCCTAAATTTCATGACAATTTTAAATACGTAACGTAAACGTTTACTTCGCTGTTTTGCCATCCTCCCTCTCGATTCTGTTTTGAGGTTATCTCGCCTCAACACCTGAATCAGTACTGTAAAATAAAATAAAAGAAAGTCGCCCGCGTTACAGAAAAGGCCAGCTGTGCTTACTGTATCACACTGCTGTATTCTAGAAGCTTGCATGACACGAAGTAGGTTGTTGTATCTGCTGGAGGGTATATTTACGGAAGCAGTGTCCGAGTTACTTACGTACATTCTGCGTAACTGTACACGACTAAAACTACGTCAGGAAACGAAATTAGCGTAAAACGAAACTGAAACTACCTAAATATTTGAGTGCTAAGACTGCAATTGTACCGGCGATAGTGTAATAAATTATTTTACAGTACTGTTAGACGGAAACCAACCAACTAATGGCAATACATCAAAAAATGGAAACCCGGCCAATCCGAATTTGCGTATACTGGTTAACGAACGCTGATTTTCGTTCGCTTCGCTCACTCAATCAGCGATCCCAACCCAACACATCCCGGACTCCTTTTCCGCACCCTGTCTCCAAACACGGACATTTGAATACTTCTATGGGGAAATAAATAAATACGCTTTTGTAGAATGAAGTTGAAACCTTTAGCCCGGCGTCTGTGGACTTTTTTTTGCCTGGGAAAGGCAGAAAGTAAATCGCCGACAATGCCTGATAGGGTTTTGTTTTCGTTTATAGAGGTCTTACCGTTGCCGATCACTTTGCAACGTAGCTATGATAAGCGTCGTGCACCACAAGTTTAAAGTAATTGTTAAATTCTTATTGTTGCCGGCCACTTTGCGTGGCCCTTTCCTTTTCTAATATTGTCGACCCTTCTTTTTTTTTTCCTCCCGTTATCCAAGATTATTATGTAGATTTGTTATATACTCTCAGTTCCATTTTTTCCACGTTCCACAATCCAAGAATGACTACGTTAAACAAAGAGGCTGATATTGTCATGTGGGCAAGGAAAAATCTGTCACACGACAAATGGCCTGTGGAATGGCCTGATGATTAGCACGAATGTCTCACGGGCAAGAGGTCCCGGGATCGAACCTAATCTCAGCCATCCCTGCCATTATCGGGAATAGAAGGGCCCTGTGATACCTCCTGCTCATGTCGGTTGTGACATGTAAAAGATCCTAGGAATTTCCGATTGGAATTACGTAGCAAACCTCGTTATCATGTTGCATGACTTCGGCTGGAAGCGCGTAAAACCTCCAATATGAACATTAATTTGTGAATAATCTGCCTAAACATATTTTTTCCTGAACAGCCGGTGATACGTTGAGCAATATAAATACGGAAAACAAAATATCTCTGAATGATATCTGAGACATGATTTAATTTTCGAACTTAAATTTCGTGCAGCTTTGTCACAAAATTACAACATTATCGTTCTTCAAGCGGACACTAGCACGAAGTCCTACATTTGGCCAATAATTCGGTTAGCTTGCTTGGCTAACAACCAGTTGAAATGGTAATGCTGTTCCTTAGTACAGTGAGTTTACGACGGCTTACACGATCGGCTTCAAGGTAGTTTTCACTGAAGGCACAGCTGGCTTCGAGATAGTATAGCAGCTATAACATGCTGCTATCGTTACGTTATCAAAAATCAGTGTGCTACTGAACGTGGCATTTATTGTTTTCTTATCATTAAACAAACGCCAAAGTATAGAACACGCTTTTAAACAAATCATTCGTCACAACGTATAGAGAATGCCTTTTAGCAGCATGGCTTACGTTTCTTCTGCACCAGCGTGGAAGTTACAATCAAATACTCGACCAAATTCGAACTTTCTGTGTTTGTCTGTTTGGACATAACGGTCACAGTGTTCTTCCGATTTTGTGGAAATTTCATGATACGGTAGCTTTGGTACATGAAATGCGAGAGTTCGAAGATGACGTTCTAACCTCAAATATTTTCGGGAAAATTCGAGGTAGAGCACTGGGCAGAAATACAAGAGGAGAACAGGGCAGAAATCATATAAGTAATAATGCCATGTAGCATCTCTCCTCGGTCAAGTAACTTTGATATTCACAACTCAGTATATATACCTACTGTAATATCAGAAGTATATAAAGTTCAGCAGACCTGGGAAGTACCGAACTCTGATACAATATACTGTACAAGATCTGTTAAAATAAATCTTAAGCTTGCCGTGTTGATTTATTTTTAACAACGTGAATGCGTTGTGAATGTTCTGTGGTCAACTAGTGGACACGTAAATATGATTAAACCATTGTAATCCCCCCCACCCACCGCAAAAAACGGCTGATATATGGTCTTTTAAAGTTTTATTATGCTAGTTTTCAGTACAACGTAGACTTAGATAAAAATTAAATTCAAATTAGCCTGGAATTAACACGAATGAGATGCGTACACACCTCGCTCAAACGTAAAACTATATAAAACATTTGAGTGCAGCAGCAAGGTTCCACGTGGACTAAACACTACATCCATATTTTGGGTTCTATAACCCTCCAGAAAAAAAGCTCGTTCGTGTTCATTTACTGTTTTGACTTCGGGGTCAGTTAAACCTTACCGTAAACACCAAACGGGTTAGTTTTGGGTTTACGAATTTTAAAACATGTGAGCGCTTTTGGTAGACTAACCATTGTTGTCAGGCTACTGTTGCTCTTAACAATGGCTTTCAACTTCGAGCTGATTGCTTCAGTAACACGTCACTTCGATTAAATCCACTTGTCGAGCGCTATTTGTCAGTCGCTTTGATACATCGCTGGCTCATTTCCAGTTGATGACAAGTTCAATCAATTGACAAGGAAAAAAATTGCCCTACATTACTCTCAATGTGCTGAACCTTACAAAACTCGAAGTTGTCGTAGCCGTCTATACATTGATGAATAAAAGAACACCTGGTCAAACTTTGACCTTAGCCAGTGTAGCGTTCGTACTACGGCAAACAAGAATAGTAAAGAATATTTATGTCAAAATCGTTCATGCGCGTCCATTTCTAAAGTATCTGACGCAAATTGAGCACAGTTTACGTCATTATGAGAAAGGACGATGAAACTTGGCTTTGCGCTGTTGATTTTTCATGGTTGGGAAATAGGTAGCTGTTAGTAAATTGAACGGTTGATCAAGTTCTTAATTTGCCCGTATATATTTTTTAATGAGGCTCTTAAATAAATATACAACCATAATTAAAATAATTTATAGTAACGGAAATTCGTGTGCATCAGTATTTATTTATAAAATAAGCCTTTAAGTCGTAAAAGTTGAGACGTTTGTATCAGACAGTAATGACTGTCGGTGCTGGATATAGCTACACGGCACGCAATACTAGTTGAGGAAGTATGACGTCAGACGCTAACAGCTAACGGCGCTTGCGTAAAGAATTAAGGAAAAATACACATGTTTTGGTTGGAAAGTTCTTCATGGTTAGCGTTGTTTCAAAACTCGGGACAGATAAGATGCCTTATACTTGTTTATTGGAATTATGGATATTTTTTCTAACTTTCTTGAATACGAAAGAATAATTAAAATCCATTAGATATAGCGTTTTAAACAATAAAAAAATTGATATTAACCAATTTTAGTACCATTCATTAGCACTATATGCCGTTGCTACCAAAGTGTATTAACCGTAGTTTAAATAACTACTGAAATTCTTAGATGTTATATTTTTGTCGTTTTTGAACAAATGTTTATTCTTCTTTTGAAAAAAAAATACCAAAAATATGCGCATACAAAAGTGAAATAAGGTAACCTTTGGAGTTAACACGCTTTGCTAACAACGCCATCTTTTGACGAGACGTGGTACTAAAATTGGCAAATCTCAAATTATTACTGTTCGTTGTATAAAAATAATGCTGAATGCAACACATTTTAATTTTTATTTTTGTATTTAAAATATTAAAAAAAAGCCTAAATCACTTGTCAAACACATGGTGTACACGTATTTGGAAGGTTTATCGTGGTTAGAGTTGTTTCAAAACTCAAATTTCATAGCTAGAGCTGACCACGCAAACGCCGTAACTGTAAAACACATACACATCCACATGAGTGTGCTCGGTCCTCCTACAACCTTTTACACTGGGCCAAAACTCCTGGCTGGTCCGGAACTTTCCACACTGTACTCTACTGGTCACCGCGTTTCAAGTTCTGGTAGGTAGCAGGTCACTGACCGCGACCTGAAGCACGGTGCTGAAGCTCGCGCTTTAGAGCAAAGTTTCGAAACTGTCAGCGCTTATAGACAATAACGACATACAGGGAAAGAAAACCGAACCATAATTTTGTTCTCTGGAGTTGAACTGTGTTTGTATAAAGTTTCTTATTATTCGTGTAGTGACAAATAGACAACGTACAATACAGAGTGTACTGCGGATAAACGCAAGGTAGCTCCTCCCAGTTTTCTAATCGAGTACAGACTATAGTACGGAAGGGCTGATGTCTGGGTTGTTCAAGGTGAAACTGCATTTTTCTTTCCTGTGGGCAGAAGTCCGGGACTAGCCACCAAACGTGGTATTCGGGATGCAGTGTGGAAGGAGTACAGGCAATCAACTGGCAACGAGACTTGATCGTTCGGCATATTCAGCCTAGTGAGAGCGGTGACGTCATCCTGCGGAAGTAGACATGACAACCAACTGGTGCTCGGACGGTAATGACGTCCATGCCTCGCGAAGACTTCGTAGAATTCTGCTCGAGTTTTTCCAGTGAATTTTGAGGCAAGAACGGAGGGTACAACCCTGGCGAATAAACATTATACGATGTTCTACAAGCCAACAACAATGTTGTTGTCAGAGGAATGGACTGCCAGCGTACCATCGTGTTAGGGATTCGGAGGATAAGTGAGAAAATAATTTTAAACTGCGTCTTGAAAATTAAACCTATATCTGCCATGAATAGTGCACGAATTCTAAAAAAATTAGTTCTGTCCAAACATTTTAGGAAATTTAGTAAAATTGTATGTATGCGCTGGCACACATTGAAGTCTGAATATTAAGGTAATATTAAGGTGAATAGACTTGCTGATTAGAAAACAAAAACGAACTCGTTTCATGTTTAAGGTAAGGTGTAACTGATCCGAAGTCAAAATAGCAAAGGGACATAAACTTTCCTGTAAGGTTTCAGATACTGCAGTGTTGCTGCACTGTTTAGTCCACGTGAAACCTTACTGCTACATTCAAATGTTTCTCCCAGTGTTTATTACAATATTAAAAGACTTTTTTAACTTTTAAATACGAAAAGGACAATTAAAAGTGCTCCGTATCGTGTTTTATAGAATAAAAAGAAATAAAAAATGAGATTTACAAATTTCAGTACCATTTCATGTAACTTGATGGCACTGTTAGCGAAGCGCGTTGAATGATTTAACACGTGTATGCACGTTCTTAATTTTTTCCCCTAAAAGGAACAAACATTTACGCTAGTAAGGCAACAACATAACACCTGAGAAGCGCCTGAGTCATGTTAGGTTATCACTTGCAAACAATGCCATCTAGTGTCAAAAAAGGGTATTAAAATTTGTAAATCTTAATTTTTTTTCTTTTTATTGTATAAAATGCTGTGCAACGGATTATGATTGGGTTTTTTTCATTTAGAAAAAAAGGCATATTATTGTTTGTAACAAACAAGTGGAAAGCGTCTTAATTGCCTTTAATTCCGGTTGCCATGACTACACGAAATATTAAGCTGGTATACCTGTACGATTGGTTGCCAGCAGTACACCCATACGTGGAGTCTATCGTCTGCAGCATCGAGGTTTGTATGATGGAGAAATGTTGCCATGATTACGCTAGCATCTGTGAGATAGTTTTGATTAGATGCGAGTGGTCCTATCTATTCATGACAATAAGATAAAGACCTCTTGCTGAACGCAGTTTACCTGGTAGCTTTTCAACTTTCATTGTTGCAGTACAACCGATCACACCCTTTTTGAGGTAACTACTTTTACTCGCTACGAGCACTGAAGTGAAATCACTCTTCCGGGGATGAATGAACATGCAAACACCTCTGATTATTAACAAACAAACAAAAGACGTTTATTGGATTCCTGCGATTAAAGTGTTTGGTCGGGAAGTTTTATTCTGTTAACGCAAAAAAAAAAAAAAAAAAAAAAAAAACTACAAGGCGCTCTGTTTCGTAACATAATGCTAGGTCTGTTTAATCCAAGCATAGTTTTATGAGCTTATGTAGAATAAATGAACATATATTTATTGGGGTCTCGGCCCGTAGCCATCCGCCCTCGTACATCATCCATCGTTTGTTTCTCGAGAAGAACTCGCAGTATCATTGCTCTGCCCCGTAGCGTTAAGTGGGTTGACCCTACGTAAGGTGTATATTCAGTCGTTCTTGGTTTAATCAAAGCTTCGTTTACTTGTATAAATTGTTATCTATCATTTCTGGGGTAAACAAACACTGAGATTCCCATCGCACTCAAAGTTATGTAGGCTACGTGTAAATACGACGTAATTGTTTGTAATCAGTTGTAAACTGTTCGCTGGCACGCTTACGTGGACCAGTTCGATTGGCGCGTTTACCAGAATGAAACGATGACGTCACGTGAGAATGGTGGGATCGTTATCTGGTTTGTTATGGCCGCTCACGATTTGCTTGTCACGCTACGTTGTCTGATTTTACGTCACACAAATCAATTTACTACGGCGTATTCGTTACGGTCAGTTTATTTACGTTTTATTGTTCAACACTCGCTAACGTTAATTCTGGCTGAAAACCAATTACGTCGATTGGATTGCTAACTAAAAACCGGTTTGCGTTGCAGGCAGACCCATTCGAGCATAATTAATTTAGCATAGTTGGATGTTAAACCTATTTGCTGCCAGATAGATCGCTACGCGGTTAAAGAGATCGCAGTACTAACTACTGCAGATAAGGCAGACAGACACTTGATAGTAAAGGTGTGTTTTATTCGTGTATCCGGGCTATTAGTAGTATTGTACTTGGGAACAGTCATTGTGTCTGGATAAAGCTGATCACCTTCGCTGTGGTCAGCTGCATAACGTGCCCTCCCAACATTTAGTAGTTTGTCACGTAATTGAAACATCGCTCCGGCAGCCCAGCTATTACAGTTAACTGAACAGAAAAACGGCTTCGCCAGTTAGAAAAAAGTATTAGAGCTCATATCCCCATGGAACGAACAGCTGTAGAAGGCACACAATTGCTAGGTTCACGAAAAGTTATCTCTGCCCCACAAATAAAAGTATTCTATTTCACGAACAGGGAATCTTGGTAAATTTTCTTGGTGTGTCTGTTGTCAAGGATTGTGAATTACAAATAAATATACTCCCGTCGTAGCATCCGGGACTCAGCGAAGGCTATTATGTCATCATTCGTGAATTGTTTTTCGTCTAGAAGGCTACATACTGACCCTTCGTCATGTGATACGCGATACACTTACTGCAGAATGAAAACAAGCTACTGGAATAACCATGAAATTGTCTAATTTTTTTTCCACTTAGGCTAAACAGTCGCTTTAACTGTTATTGACCTTTCAAACTAGAATTTTCTCTTGCAATAAAAAAAAAATGCACTGAATGAAAGAATTTCACGGTCTGCTGTTCACAACCTCCATTACAATCTGAAGCTTTAGCCACGCTTAAGGAATGTTACTCAGAAAGCATGACACCTCACCAAATTATAACAACACTGCTGGTTCACCTGTTTAATTTCTGGTTTTAAACAACACGTAAACGTACGCATTGAGATTTTTACTATATTGCTGTTCACTTTAAAACAAAAACGCACGGTAAATTAAAAAAACAAATTATTAAATCACTAAGTAGGCACTGGCGAAAATGAGATGCAACAATGAAAAATTACAAAAGAAGTGATATCAGAAACAAAAATCACAAGACTGTAAGAACCCTCAAGTTTTAGCCAGTGAAAGTAGTGATATCAGAATAAAAATGGCTGCCACCAAGTCGCTACATGGTGTACCAAGCGTAACCCATGTACTGACTGAAAAGTGTTCTCCAAAAAAATAGTGATAACACTAACTGAGCACTGGCAACAATAAGATGCAACCAAAAAATAAATATACAAAAAAACGTGATATCATAAAACCAAAACCCGCCAAGTTTCAACTATCAAAGTAGTGATATCAGAACAAAAATGGCGGCCACCAAGTTGCTACATCGTGTACCAAGCCTAACGGAAAAGTGTTCCCCTTAGAAAGTAGTGATATCATCCTGGCAACGACCAACCTCCAAGCTAATCCCACCGACTATAGAGCAGTGACATTTGCCGCCATATTGGAACCAGATTGGCACCAGTATGGGTTTTTGAGGGCATAACTACAAGGTGTACTACATAAAAATGGAGGGAAAAACAACGGAAGAGGGGATTTCTTAGGCTTAAAATAACGTTGTTATCTCCAACAACAAAAATCGCGCGTGTTAGGTCTAAGAAATCACTCTTCACGGTATCGGCTTCAGTATGACGCCCTTCTGTTTCTCTCTGCAGTGCTCCTTGCAGCTAACCCATTAAGGCTCCGGCATAGAGTTGTACACAATAATACTACGTCGTGTCACTGCTCTATACACTGCAGACGGTAAATGAAAAACTTGTAGCAATCGTCAGGTTTTTCATTTAATCTCTGATGTAAGCTTGGCGGTTGTTCGTTGACGGGGTTGATATCATTACTTTCTGAGGGGAACACTTTTCGGTTAGGGCTGGTGCACCATGTAGCAACTTGGTGGCAGCCATTTTTGTTTTGATATCACTACTTTGATTGGCTGAAACTTGGCGAGTTCTTTCACCCTCATGGGTTGTTTCTGAGTTTACGTTTTCAGCAGTGTATAGCTAGTCCCCAAATAAAACCGGCTCACTCTTTAATTGGAGATTTTCTTAGCGTTTAACACGTCAAGCACCATATTTTGGTGTAGGTTGTGCTATACAGTTGGTCTATTGTTAGAGATACGACAGCTTTTAGAGACGTGATCAAAGACTCCCCCCCCCCCTCCCCAACCTCAAAAAACGACCAAAAACTTAAACTAAATTATTAAGATACCGAGGGGATGAAAGATGGGTACGGAAATTGGGTAGGTGGCACCATACGAAGCCAAGCACAGGTAGCTACAAGGGGCACTGGATTAAATTGGAGGTAAAACCAACGGCATTTGTAGTCAAGCCAATGCTTTGATAGCGGATTTCTTAGGCCTAAAAAAACGTTGTTTTCTCCAATCCCTCATGATGCGAGGTTGTAATCGGAAAAGAAAATATTCCACTTGCTAAAAATTTCAGCAAACTGCCAACAAATAGAAAAAAATGGCGTGTTTTAGGCCTAAGAAATCCGCTCTAACAGCGTTGGCTTCAGTAAGACACCCACTTCTTTTTTCCTCCATGTTTATCCAGTGTCCCTTGCAGCTATCCCAATTACTGGCTCCAGCATAGAGGAGTAAAATGATGTGACGTTATTGTCATATTTGGAGAGATAGAGTATATAGAGCAGCGGTAAGTGACGTCATATGGGCTACGAGATAGCATCTGGAAGGCATAGCTACAAGGTGCACTAGATTAAAATGTAAGGGAAAACAACGGCATATCTAGTCAAGATATCGCTTTGAGAGCGGATTTCTTAGGATTAAAAAAAACGTTGTTTTCTCCAACAACAAAAATCGCGCGTATAGAACGTAATAGGCTGAAGAAATCCAGTCTAATAGCATTGGCTTCAGTAAGACGACCTTCTTTGCCCCTCCAGTGCCCCTTGCAGCTAACCCTGTTACTGGCTCCACCATAGAGTTATATACAATAATACTACGTTATGTCACTGCTCTATTGTAGTGTACTGTACAGTGAAAGGACTGTAGTGTGGTTTAGTTGTAAGTTAGTAGTAAGTTAGAGGAGAGTGTATGGCGTTAGGGCCGATTAGTCTCGTAATAAATTCAAATTCCCTCATTGATTGGTTGGTTACGAGGTTACAAGCAACTGGAGCCCGGGCTGCAAGGCCATCGGCTCCTCTCGTTTCACCCGCATCTCCTAAAAATGGTCGTCCGTTTCTTCGAACTTGCCAGGGAGAAGTCGACACGCTGGAATCGCAACGTCACAAGAACAGCGGTTGTTTGATCCGCTAATTCGTGACGTCAACAAATCACTAATCGTTCTTGCCAAGCCTACACGGCACACGCGTTCGCGTTCGTACTTCTTGGCGCTTCATGAGTTACAAAAAAAATTAGGTACGATGGATAACTTTGGGTGGCCTAGAATCCCGAAAAGCCCTAGTTTGCTCAGTCGTGAAAGGCTTTCAAGGTTATGCCTTGAGTTTTTGGCGGGAAGCCACCGCCAGCGAACTATCCTTTAATGCCAGCTAAGATGTGCACCAATGCATAGCCTACTCACAGATACCTTGAACATACCCGAGCATAGATTATGTGATTATTAAATTCGATGCTGCAGATAGAACTTGGGCAAATATACGTGGATTTTAGCGTTAGTTTCGGATCCTGTACACGTTTTTTGCATAGAAATATTTGGGTTGATCAGTCAAAAACGCTGTTTTAACGAGCGTTGGAAAGTCTTAGTATGGCAGGCAAGCCGCCCTCAAGGATAGTAGGGGGAGCTTTTTTAGAAGTATTGCTGCTAACTTTCCTCTCCGGACCTCAGAAAACTAGGATAAGGTGTGGACTACGTAACATTTTGGGGGATCTACGTATACAATTGACGTAAGGATCTACTAATCTTCGGGGCGCCCCCCCTCCCTCCCTCACCAGACCTATCATGATTTTGGGTAAGCCATAGCTGGTCATTTACGACTGACAGTCCCTACTTCTCGTATTACAAAAATATTTTTTTTCACAGTTCAATGACTGAGTAGTACTACCAGTCACTTGGACTATAAAAATGCTGTCAGTAGTCTGTGAAACAATTAAAAATTGCAGTAAAACCTTGTCAAAATACATTCTTTTCCCTTTCACAGTAAATTTATGGCAGCAATACTGCCTACTGCATGAAAATGCAGTAAAGTTTACTGCTACTCAAAACAGGTTTTACAGTAATATTTGTCTCCCCAAAACAAAACTTGTTACGGATTCCCAGAGAGTATTCGGCCGTTTGAAGTCGTGATATCAAACGCCAAGCTTTTTTCCAAGTTAATCCCACCGAATATTTCAAATGGTAAATCAAATACCTAAAAATTGCGCGTAAGCTGTTTTCATGTTGTTCATTTAATCTTCGAAACCACCACTCGGTCGGATTAACTTGGTGAAAGAACTTGGCGTTTGATATTACGACTTTAAACGGCCTAAAAGCTTGGTGGGAATATCCTTAACAGCTTTTATTTTGGGGCGACAAATATTACTGTACACCTGTTTTAAATGACAGTAAACTTTACTGCATTTTCATGCAGTTGGCAGTACTGTTACCATAGTTTTACTGTGAAAGGTAAAATGACCGTATTTTGACAGTATTTTACTGTAATTTTTAATTCTTTGACTGCTGACAGTATTTTTATAATCCCAGTGTTGCTGTCAGTATTTGAACTGTGAAAAAAATTAATATAAGAAGTGGAGACTCTTCAATCGTATGTGACCAGCTATGGTTTGCCTAAAATCATGATAAGGTTGAAGGAAAGGGAAACCAGGTCTGGCGAAGGGGGTGGGGGGAGGCTTAGGAGATTCATAGATCCGTACCTCAATGGAAGGCCCCCAAACTGTTGGGCCTTATCGTAGTTCGCTGCGGTCCTCGAGCAATATAACAGTTTCGCACACAGAAATGATTATTATGTTATTTTTTCCCCCCTTTTACGACAGCAACCCTACTCTTGCTGTTTGCGGACAGCAAAATAAAAATAAAATAAAATAGAGATTACACTTTTTCGGCCGAAAGTGGTGACTTCCGGTTTCTTCCCAAACAAAAAGTAACCATGTTGATACGTATTAGAATTAACAGCATCATTTGCCCATGAATTCCAGTGGCTATAGATCTTCACTGTTCTGCACCACCCTGCTAATTTAGTTTCAAATCTCGTTCTCAGTCTTTATGATGAATTGGTAAATTACGCATCGAAGTATTAGGCTAGTCAGCTTGATCTGAGCCTTAGGTGTTTCCGTGCCAATGCACAAGTGCTGAACGAATGCTACAGCAATACTTGTGACTCATACGCAGCATGAATGTATCCGTAGGGTTAGTGACCTGGATCTCAGTAGCACACACGCAATTTTTATTGTAGCACGTGATCCACCCTTAAAGAAGAAAATATAATATATATTTTTTATTTATAATTTTTTTGTAA
>JAHWFP010143340.1:0-14323 GCA_023313725.1 Lithobius niger | reverse complement strand
AACCCGCCCTGCTTTCTTTTCTGCAGAACTGTTAAATATTTTTTCAAATAAAATTACCTTGCACGACGATTTTCGATTGACAGTATGCCTGACAAAAAAGACTTGTTAACCGATCTTGCGTTGTGCTGTTTTGTAAGTTAAGCCCGGTCCATACTCGGGGAAAAAAAGCAAGAGCCTGAGCCCGATTTGTCTACACTGGGCCTGACCTGGACCTTAACGTCCTGGTCAAAAGTGTGAACGTGGTCGGTGTGCGGATCCGCGCTTTATGGAAACGTTTTGACGGCATGACTTCTGATAAAGGAACAAGTTTAATAAATAAATTAATTAAAAATGAAACCTTTACAGTGCACACACAACAGTTCAACAAGGAACAAGGACAGTGCCAAAAATGTTGTAGCGAGAGAAAAAGTAATTTAAAGCCTGGGGCCCTGGCCGCGATGGTCCTGTGTGGACGGGGTAGTATGGAAAGACGGGTTTTCTCTTTTTGTTTAGCCTGGTTTGAAAGCCGTGGCCTACCCAAACGCGGTGTGTGGAGGCCAAGTGTGGACTCAACTTAAGACTTAATAATTTTAAGTTTTGGAAAATTATCATTCTGCTTGTTGCACGGGAACAACTAAGAAAAATATAGTAAGCCATGCACACGTCTACATTGCAGTTTTCACATGCTGGTAGGCGGAGAATACTGGAAAGGATGGGGCAACCATAATAGTTATTGGCGACAAACTCACGGATTTCGATTTTTAACCGACGGCTGCGAGGATTTGTCCAGCGAGACTATGCAAATGTCGAGGGGCGCAGCCCATAGTCAAGCTGAACAAATCCTAGCAGCCGTCGGTTAAAAATCGATATCCGTGAGTTTGTCACCAATAACACATTTATATCACAGTTGGGACGTGAAGCTAAATCGTATTTAATTAAAACGTGTTTGTGTTTTGTGAAAATTGCATCAAGAGGTCATACCATTTTAGTTTGCAGAGGGGAAGTTTGTGATAGGCGGACGAGTCCTTTCGCTCAACCTTTGTGGAGGGAAGGGGTGGGAGTAGACAGTATAAGCTTCGGGTGGGAAGTTTGGAGCTTGCTTGTGTTTATCGAAGTGTTTATCGTGTTTGGAGCGAATAATTCGATATGTGACACAGCAGGGATAAAGTGACATTGCTTGAAGGTATGTAATTGATTTTGTGCGTTTGTAGTTTGATACTTGTTTAAAAAATACGGTAATAGGGTATCGGTATGATTGAAGTCATGCCATTTTAGTTTGTGGAAGGAGGTGGTGATGGAAGGAATTAACGCCTAGTGAATAAGCTTAGCTATTAGTGGTTTGTTAGCCCGTGATATGGGCCAGACATTTGAGAGTTTTCAGGGATAAGATTTCTTTCCTTTTAAGTAATTAGTTTTGTACGTTTTTATTGCGTTACGTTTTTTTTTATGATGTATTTGGTTGTTGGTGTGTGCGTTCCCGGTCGCGTAATCAGGAAGTGTCAAAAGTGTGGGTTATCGGTAAAAGTGTGGGGTAACTTGATGACGCACACTTCCGGTGTTGGTTAACGGGATTTAACCTACGGAAATTTAGCGTGGCGTTTAGGTAGCGTGACGTCACAGTCTTGGTATAAGCTATAATAACTGAGATGTAAACCAACAATAAGGCTATAAAATTAATTATTTATCTCGAAGATAAAGTAAACTGCACTTTACTTTATCTTCATTGATTTTTGTATATCTACTGCAGTTCCCGAATGCTACGATGGATGTTTCTATATTATTTATCTCGAATATTTTTCTCTCCTTTTTCCCTTGTCTTTGTCTGTCGCTCTCTCGTTCATTGTTTATTGCGTTTTTTTTAAGTGCCCCCCCTGTTCTTCAGGGCCCCCCCCCCCCCCCTCCTGCAGCCGCACCTTTCGCACCCCGCACGTTACGCCACTATTTCTTGCTACATTTTTAAAAGAGTCGAATGGTTCTGTAGCAAAACTTCTTACGAGCCAGTCGCCCTGGTTCTGGGTCCGCCAGCCAATTACTTTGCCAAAATCATCGGTAAAAAGAGCAGTTCGAAACGAGGTGCTGCAGTGAAACCAGTCTTATATACACTTCCGCCACTTCTGCCAGTTCCAAAAATGTTAGGGCGCGCACCTCCATCAGGCACTGCAACAGCGAGCTATATTATATAATCTAAAAGTAATAATATAACCATCACAATTGACGGTGGAAAATGTGTTAGCGTTTAGGCCTAAGTTTAAGATTTTATGCCCGATTTTCAGCTCTAAAAAATCTGAATGCGTGGTGTACTGAACAATTGCACATTCGTAAATTTAAAAAAAAAACTGTCTCGTAACTTTTGCTACTACGATACGGCAAATGAGCCAGAATCTTGTGTGCGACGATGCAATTACTGACCACATAAGTTTTCATCGGATGCTGATATTGGTTTTGTGACAAAAAAAAAACTGAAAACTTCGTTGTATTACAGTTTCCCGTCCCCTTTGTTCTTGTTCATCAGGCTTTTACATTTTAAAATCTTCGTACACCATATTTTCAGTAAATTCAGCACTTAATTTGAAGGTGGAGGGGAGCGGGGAGTAGGAGAAATCGTATTGCGCTGAGGATATGTGAGGTTGATATACTTTTTAGGTGTATTAACAAAAGTTAAAATAATCACACGAAAATTGTGACTAAGTCCACATTGACTAATAACACTGCAATTTCATGTGGCTTTACTGCTTAATTTTTTGGTCATTTTGCTTAATTTTGTGGTCCAATGATTTATAACAATCATTGGAATATTTGTTATTATATACTAGAAATGTGCGTATGTAGTAAGTGGAAGATCTCCAAATTAACCTGCCTTCACTTAACCATATAGCAGCGTAGTGGAAGAATCTGGACTGCTCATACAAAATTAATTATTTCGCCATTGTTTTGATATTACGCCTATATACAAAAAACTAATGATGAAAACTAATTACAGAATAACTAAATTCATTCAGCTTTATTTCAAGAAATACATACACCAAATTTTATTCGAATCGGTTCATAATTTGGCCGTAACTGCGGTAGCGTTCAACAGACAGACATGGAGACAGCTAGAGTAGGACTGACATGGGACTGACGTGGTCAAAGGTCACGAGGGAAACTTTACCCAAGAGTCCAGAGCCCTATGTTGTGAAATATGTCAATTAGGACTGTCGAAACAAAAAAAAACTGGGTCGTGATGCGTCAAACCATTGATTGGCCCACCCTTTTACCCCTCACAAATTTGTATCACCGCCCAAGTAAGGAGGGGACCGAAATGTTTTCTTCTGACTCGAACTCTGTTTTCGAGAAAGATTTGCATTGAGATCAGAAACAGTATCAAATGATACATGTAGGCTAACTCAATACAAAGTGCCTATTTTACTAACGTTTTATAATGATCTTTTTTTTATTATTATTATTACTGGTAATTTTAAATCTGTGGGTAAAACTAATATCGAACCAATAAAACTTACGTGAGTGAGTCTTCCTGTTAACGGATTAAAAAAAAATCTGAGAGTCAGAGGCCAGGAGGAATATCCCGCCCTTCCCTCCCTGGCCAGTCCGCCACTGTAAAAAGAGTACATTCGCTTTGCTCACTCGTTCAATAAGAAACAACACCACAAATAAGCGTCATAAAATACTGTAATATATCGAAAAGCTGCGAGGCTATGCGCGCCTCGCGTTCAATGTACCGTCCAGATTCCAGCATAAAAATTCGGTGTACCATCCAGATTGCCGCGACAACTCACTTTGTATTGTTCTTCGCGATAAGAGAAGAGCCACCTCGATGTTTATGTATAGCCTCTAACCGACCACAATATTGAAGATCTGACTTGCCGAAATGCACAGTTAAATGCATTTGTCAGCGGTAATTTTTCGTTCTACGCTGACGTAGAGCTGACGTCATCCATTGATCGTGTACTATCGGGTGACGGTTTATCGCTAAAGGATCTCGTTAGATGGTAGCCAAGGGTTTTACTCAAAATCTTATTTTTTAGAGCATGATACGTTTTTAGCTTGTACACTGCAACTCTCCCACCACGAGACTTTAAGTACGTCGGATTATAATTGAACAAATGTGTCTGGTTTTTGAGGAAGTGTTGCTGACAGGAATCGCGCTTAGCCCTTTTTTGGGCACAACCACATTAATTCGACGTGTGACACGTCGTGATGGGACACGTCGAATTTGACACGTCGAATTAATTAAGAATATTCCCATTCAGAAAATCCAAACTAAATATTAAAAGGCCCTCACAATATTTCGTGCAGTTTGTCTTAATATGTTGTCGGCTACCTAAGATCATGTTTAAAGTAAAGAAACAAGAAAAAAAAAATTCCGCAGAAGGGCGAATCGATAAAAAGTTGCTTTCAAAATAATACAACGACATTTCTGTTAATGATAGCTTTCAAAAATAAATAAATAAATAAAATGTGTATCTTTTGGCAGACAAAGTTGTTTACAGTTTTTTCCCGAACAATTTGTTATCCCCCATCGACCTGTAAAATTAAAGACGGGAAAGCCAAAGGCTTACAAGAAATAACTAAATACAGATGCAAACCTATTTACGTTACCTTTTGGACTTATATGTCAGACTGCCTGAACGGGGAATCGAACCCAGGACCTTTGAACTAAATACAGAAATACTGTAAAATTGTGCAGTCTTTCAGTTTCTTGCTTTGTTTTTTATTTACCGGAGGTTACCCATTCAGTAATAAAGTAAATTAAAAGGATGTGAAATTGTCTATTTTTTTCTTCTTTACTTTTTTTTTAAGTTTTATCAAAGAAGGACTTTCATACGTCATTTTTTCACTTCATTTTTCTAAGTGAAAAAGAAAACGTCTTCTGCTATGATCTGGCGGTTCATGATACGATTATATTACATGCGAAAATAAATAAAAATCTGGCTTTGCATGTTTGGGGAGAGTGGAGTGGAGGGAAAGGGAGGAGGAGGAGAAACAACACACAGATAGTACACTTTAAATAGAAATAAAATTTTCCTCTTTTTATTTCCAGCCCCTCCAAATTTACACCCACATCTAAAACGTCTCTTTTTTTTTTAATCGGGAGAGGAGAGGACTGGAAACAATAACGTGAGAACAATATCGGTTTATTTAATCTCGCCTCCCTAAAAATCTCCACTTAAAAAAAATTTTTTTTTTAATAATCATAGCCAACACTGCCAGGTCGCAGCGTCAGGGGTGTTTTTTCACTTTTCAAGTAATAAGTTGGATAGGAAGAATCTCGGGGAAGGGGGTGAGGGCCGTTGGGGTAAACGGGTAAAAAAAGGCCAGGAAAAGGAAATCACAGCTGCAGAAAAATGGCAGGATGAAAGCCGTTCTTTCGTAAACATTTATCATGCCTGGTGAAATTCGAGTCACGAAAAATTATGTAACCTAACCTACACTATATAACTTCACGTAACAATATAAAACGCTACTAATACGACATTACACATTTTTATCCTTCGGCTTTTTTTTTTCCGTGACCTTTTTTTTTTCCGCAGCTGTTTCTTCCCCGGTATGACACGCCATCAAATTTTTTATTAAATATTTTTTTATTATCTCATTTTAATTTTCATTATCGTCCTGAATATCAGTTAACAGAAATTCATGGTCGATAAGGAAAATTAAATTCCGATAAAGAAAAATGTGTTTGCTCATGAAATTTATTTGTTGTTAACGGAAATTCCGATAAAGTAAAATAAATTTATTTAAGCACGATGTCAAAGAGGAAAAAAAAATATTATCGACTCGCTTAAAGATTATTTTTCCGTTAACGAAAACTGGTCACATGATAACGGAAATTCAATTTTCGTTAACGGAAAATGATTTTCCATCATCGAAACTAGAAACTAGTCTACAGTACCGTTACACAATCGCCTGATAATTCTGAGCCATTTTTTCATGATTATTTTATGAATTTTGCTTGTCTGCAGCAGTGTATCCGCGGTACAAATAGGCCTAATACATGAAAGTGGCTTTTTGTGCAGAACTTTAGGCCAAGATTTTTCACCATCCTGTGTAGTTCAAAAGGGAAATAATGTATACCGCGAAGGAACTTATTTAACATTTCATGGAAAAACCTTAACCCTTAACATCGTTCACCTTATGTTGTGAGACATATTAGATATGATAATTTATCATTTATTGCTAACATCACTGGATTCAGTTTATTTATTTATTTGTTTATTTACATTGTCTGCACGTTACATTTGGTATTACTGTATGACTCAATCACAAAGTAAAACGGCCAACGGTATCACAACAAACACGTTCTTGTTATAAAATCATATTAGTTGTCTAGACTTCCGTGAAACTTTATGGCCCAGATATACAGTAGCGCTCCAGTATGAAGAGTGTGCGTAAAAATTATGATTGAACACACTTAGTTTGGTGAAGCATGCACCCGACGAAAAGATGGAGTGACTGAATGGGGATGCGCTGATTGAGTGAGCAAAGCGAACGACAATCAGCATTTATTAACCACAAACAAACACACGCCAGTATACAGTAAGCAAACACAAGCCGATGTGTTAGCCAATGTGTGCCAAACTGTGACTGAAGAAGCATAATTTGGCAGACCGTGGGCATACACCAGAGATCAAAATCTACAAATGTTGCAAACGACACATCCAACACCACTTGAGCTTCAGCCAGTGTGAAGTGTGCGTAGAAATATGACTGAACATGCCACAAACAGGAGGCGGCATCTATGGCAAAAATGCAAGCTATTTATCATAAACTACGTACATAAACGTTGCGCACTCTCGATTTACACGTTATAATCGTGGCATTGGCTAATGCATTAAGATCCTTAGGAAGTTAATAAAAAACATCAGTAAATTTCGGAGCAGTGCAACGATGCTTGGGCGCCACAAAATATTGTTGGATTGTTGAGAACACAAATTAAACGATTCAAGTTTCCATTTAAATCTTACAGTTTAAATTTGAAAAAAAAAAACGGAAGTATTTTAATTTTGAGCCTCAGGGCCTTAAAAGCGGGCTACCGATTGGATTAAATAACTTATTTATTTCTTAAACTAGTTGAAAGCCCGAATGCAGAAGCGTGTGTGTGTGGTCATAAATGCCCGAAAAGTACTGGCCTCAGTAACTAAGCAGCATTCCAAAATAAGCCCAAGGCAAGTCTCTTCCTCTTCTATAGTCACGTATTCTTCAAAATCCTTTTTAACCCTATCGGTAACCTGCACCCTCCCACCTAACCCCACCTCTCTCTCTGTCCTCCCCCGATTCTGCGTCACCCGCTACACAGATCCTTTTCCACCTACTGGCTGTCTCTGTCCTCCACTCTTCCTCTTCCCCCGTCCCCTTCCGCCCCCCACATTGGGTCGATAATCTTCCAACCCTGAGTAATCCAACCCTGCGTAAGCTAGAAATAAGCATACAGAATTAATTACAATTGCGCATCACTACGCGTAACACTTTTCACCACTGGTTTGCAGTACCGAACAGAGGAAAACGCAAAACCGCGTGCCCCTTCGCCCCCCCCCCCCCCTTAAAATACAGCACACGCACCCAGCCACGTTGCGCCAGTTTCTTCTCTCCAACGCAAGCTGCCCCCCACCACCCCCACAACCCATGCTCTTGCTCCTCCTTGCCGCCATGTGCGCCATTGTCTTCCCAACTGACGCAAACCGCCCACCCAAAACTCTTGCACCACCTGCCGCTAGGGGAGGGACTAAATACGTAAAATTATAACTACGCAACACTACGCGTATCCACTAGCTGTCCACCACTAGACGGCAGCACCGAACATTCATGTCCGCCAAGTTCAGCAACGTCAATCGGCCTTAGTTTTGGCAACGTAATTATCCGCAAAGGCAATTTTTTTCCTGCATTGTGAGAACAGAACGTGAACCGAATGTAAACTGTGGGCCAAGCTAATCAACCTCACTAGACGTTCGTTTTGTGGAACGTATTTATCTGCGGTGGCAACAGATGGAGCTGCGATGACTCTCAAAGCAGCAGTGCATGCTAGCCAAGCTTACCAACCTCACTCGGCCTTGGTTTTCTACAACGTGTTTATTCGTGGCGGCAACAGATAGAGCTGTGATGATTCTGAAGGAGGAGTACGAGGGGTTCGACAAAGCTAGAAATCTTGTACACCCGAGATTAAAATTTATAAATCCGTTGCAAATCTTAAGCAAATCTTGTAAATCTGAAAATCTTGTGGAAATCGTCTAAATCTTGTAAATCATTCAAATCTTACTTCAATCTTTTGTAAATCTTTAAATCCCACCAAATCTTCATGTAAATCTGCCGACCCCCACCCTCAGCCTCACCCGACGGCCTAATACGTGACCTTAACCCCCTCCCACCCCTGCAATGACCAGACCACCTCCAATCAGGTTGTGTAAATCTCACCGCAAACGATATAAATGCTACAAATATAAAATAAAATAAAATAAATAAATCTGGTGACCCAACGGGACCCCAGGGACACCTCCCCCCAACCGGAACACACCCCACCAGACCTAAACCTTCTGGGCCCCCCCCCCCCCCCACACACACCTTCATGACTGACATTACCTCCCACAGACTTCTCTCCATCGGAAATTGTAAATCCTGCCAATGCTACCAATTCTGTAAATACAACGTAAATCTGGTGACTACATGGGACCTCAGGACCCCACACCGCCTGGTTCTTCAGCCCATGGGGAGCACCCCCCCCCCACCACCATGGGATGCCCCTATCGGGAAGTGTAAATGCTGAAACAAAACTTATAATTACATGTAAACCTGGTGGCCCCACGAGGCCCCCACATATGCATAGAATAGGACCTCACTCCCCGGGAACCTCACCGGTCCCCTCCCGCAGACCTCTCTCTACTAGGTTATGTAACTTCTACCAAATTTATACCGAGTGTAACACTTACAAACCAGACAAGCCCCCATCAGGATGTGACATAAGATCACCATTTTGAAAATATGTATAACTAGTCCTTTTGCCATTGAATGTCTGAAAAAAAAAAGACTAACCTTGGTTACAAATGCAGTGTAAATAAAAATTGACTATAAATGTTTTCATATTCCTCATGTTTCCATATTGCTCTTGGAAACAAACTGATAAAAAAAAGTTTGCGGTGGAAAAAAACAATAATCATTCCGAATGAGAATATCTTCAAGAATTGTTTAACCGCATCCTTGAACCGTTAAAAAGTATCGCCAGATCCATCGAGAAGATTACAGTAAGAAGATGAAAGATGATGAGGAACCCGTATGACGAGAAATGGAAACACGAGGTCGAGAATATTGATGATACTAATGATGAGCATGAACAAATCAGCATATGCTCCCCGGGAATATGCAACGTGTTATAAGTACTCCCGGAGCTGCGGAACCAATAAAAATTTCATCCAACATCTATGCTCTCACCGTGAGACAAAGTGTTGAGATTGGTCTCAGCTTTCGCCCGTAGATTCGTCAATGTTGGACGCTCTCGTGCTGTTGCTAATTGCAACTGCACCACTGGCCTTACAAGTGAGACCTATCTCTTAAGCTGTCTCCTTTCCAAGCATTTTACAGTTGTCAAACACTGTATTATCTTGTAACAATATCTATTCCGATTCTGTTGTAACAACAATGTAAACTCGTGCATTGCCTAGTCGACAATTGTAATAGATTATCTGTTAGGTAACAATGTAGTTTCAACCCCTCCTTCATTCCAATCTGACTGCAGCCATCTAAGTTATTTATTTTCGATCATTCACTTTAAATTCTTCTCCAATTTCCCCCAATTGTCCCCACTTAAGTTACATCATGCCCCAAACAATTCACCACTATTCACCCACATCACATTAGTTTAAAGTAGGGATTTGTGTCATGGCTGGCGAGTGCAACACCTAAATTACTGACCATTAAAACATCTAAAAGCAATGAATCTGCTCTAAATAACTTTCAACCTTTCACCATCGTTTGGTCACCACATCAACATATCTGCCCCAGGTAAACTCCCTGCACAAGCTTATATCTTGGAACCCTCTCCATCAGCAGCCCATTCTATATATATTCAACATCGACACATTTCGTACTTCCTCCTTAGAGATCGCTTCAGGGTTTGGCGGCTGTTTTAAAGGGTCAAACGTTGGGTGTGATGCCAAAGTATTATTTGCGCCAATTTGTCAAAACACCAAAAGATAACAATACTGTGTTTGGGCTGCGGTAGAATATAGACTCGGGAAACCTGATGATCAGGGATAAAACTGAAAATATTCGAGAATAATGTACTGTTGGGAGGAAAGCAGTACCGAGGACGAATCAGCTGTGGAGTTTCCGAACCCAAAATACTCGTAGTGTATAGCCTGACATCTTGGCTTCATACACCGCGATTCTGAAAGATATCATATACCAGAGGATCTCACCTCTGAAAAGCCAAAATCAAACCGTAGTTACAAGTACATACACGTTATCAAACGATTTGGGAGGATATGAAGAAGAAAAGTTCGAGTCTACCGGAAGAATTCACCCATCTGATAAACCAGAGTCTGAAGAAGAAGATTGCATCAGGGACGGGAATCGGTGTCAGATGAAGAAGATTATAAGGATCTGAACGAGCTGGTGGATAGGTTGAGAATCTTGTGTGCATCTACGTTAGGGATGGAGATACTCACGAAGAGGAAATTATGGAAATTCTAGCAGAGTCTGAGTAGAGAGAAATAATTATAACTGAAGTTGAAAAGAGGACTATGCACCGGAAACTAATGCAGATTGGAATTTTTACGTTTGAACAGTTTTAAGACGGCATAGTTTTGTATCCTACAAAAAAATTATATGATAAAATCTTAATGTTTACGTCATTTTGAAAGAACGTGTAGGAAACATTCAAACGTGAATGAAGAACAAGATAGGACATCCAAACTTAAATGCGGAACGTATCTAGACGTTTCAAATGATGTTTGACGGTTCCCAAGACGATTTCCATTCATTTTTTGTACGTTTGAGTTGTGTTTAACAAAGTCGTCTTGAAAGAACGTGTAGGAAACATTCAAACGTGAATGAGGAACGCGGCGAGAAGATCAAGACTTCAACGTGGAATGCATCTAAACGTTTTTATTGATGTTTGTATGTTCCCGTGTCCATTTACATTCGTTTATTGTACATGTTACGATATGTTTAACAATCGATCTGTTGGTTGGTGCGATATCACCGTTTATGGTAACGCGAGGTGGGGATAATGATGATACATGAGGGGGAATGCATAGAGTTTACATAGAATTTGGTGCCAACCAGACCGAGGGTTCAGATAATGTTCATATCCTGACATACGGTCCCGTGGGTGGCCCGTAAGGTGGTCGGTGGGATTTAGGGGTGGGACAAGCTCGGGTCACCATATTTACATCGAATTTAGATGTGTTTTGGTAAAAATTACACATCCTGATGTCTGGTTTTCAAGTGTCACACTCGGTATATTTTGTTATTATTTACAGGGTATATTTGATAGAATTTACACATCCAAAATGGAGAGGTCCGCAGAGGGGGGGGAGAGGTGAGATGGGGGAAGGTCCTGGGAGTGGGAACCCGTGGGTTCGTCAAATGTACGTTTACATCTATACATAGAAGGAGGCTGAAGCTGAGTCGGCAAATCGGTGGTATACGTACAGGTCTAAGGACACTGAAGCAGGTTCGAATCTTGGCACCACGGCCGAATATTCATTTTTTATATATTGACTTCGGTTGAAAAAATCACGTAACCCGTCAAACACTAGAGTAAACTAAAACACAAGTTCGTTGCTATACATTCCTATGGAACTTTATTGCTCCCCGTAATAAAGATATGGAAATACAAACAAGAAAAATGAGCTTTGTGATGGTTCCCAGGAAACATGATCAAGGCGAGCAAAACAGAGGATTCGTCAAGTGTTCAGACTGTGAGCGAAGAGGACATAAGATTGAATCCCGCAACTGACCTACAAAAAACACCGTCTCTGTCTGCCTACATAGCAAGACACGAAGAGTAACCCCGTTAATGTTATCAGTGTGTTGCCAAACAGCAGCTCTTAAACCGCAGCCAGGAAAGAAATTACGGATTTCTCTGCCGCAAAGTTTTTAAGTTTCTCCGTGACCAATTTAAAGGAATACTAAACCCACACTTTTTCAATTTTTTTGATGTTAGCAAAAACCCTAAAAATCCTTTTAAGACTTTTAAAATATCGCTTGCCTTCATATAGTTACGTACTGCCTCTTGTGAAGAGGATGCGGCCTTTCCCTTCTCGCTGTGATGTGGAGGTTCCCCGGGGTCGCTGTTTTGTTTCCTGCTCCTACGTAGTCACGCAGACAGGTGTGGAATACAGTTAGAAAGATGACGTCACATACACGATTCACGATCTCGCAGAGATTCGCGTCGTCTCTCGTACGGCTTCAGTATTAGCACCTACTGGCATCGGATGTGACGTCACATTAATTCCAGTATCTCAACTAACGATAAAAAAAATTGAAAGTTCTGAGGGTATATTATTCCTTTAAACGAAGGTTGGCCGACGCAGTTTTTTAAAAAACTTAGTTTGGGTAAATATTCCATCTCTGAAGCCTTCAGAGCTCTTAAAACGAATTATCGATTTAAGACAGTGGTGGATATTGAACATAACCGTGTAAAAAAGTATAAATTCTAAATTAATGGGGACAAAAAAATTATGTCACGTTGTCACAGTGAGAAATGATCTGCTTTCTATGTAATTCTGACATGTACAACTTTACAAAAAAAAATATTTGGAAATTCAGATAATACGGTAATTTTGAGGCAATATGGTAAGTTTTATAAGCCCAATCAACTTACAGTTTAAACATAACTACCAAAGAAAAGTCAAAACAGAAATCATCTTAACTTATCCTATTTAGTGCACATGTATTTGCCTTTACGCGTTTTCTTGTGTATTTGCAGACATCCACAAAAGCTTCGCGTCGCGGCAAGTTTCGTCATAGTACCGCCCGGTTATAACAAGAAGAGCGCACCAGTGCCGGAAGAACCTGGTAAGTCTTATATTACTTAGAGTAAGATTATAGGGAATATAATTTATATCTGGATGATTTTTCCATATCCTAGGGAGTGTGGCAGTAGTAGGATGTTATCACTCTACTAGAAATCGTGACATGCATTTAAACCTACAGGCCTATCCGTGTGGATTATCACTACTTTGATAGGCCTGCGAATCCCATTAGAGAATGTTTCTTATGCATGTAAGTGCTTAAGAAAGCCTGACAGCAAATTAGGCCTAAATGTCACAGGGACTCGGCGTCGGACATCACGCACTGCACAGAAAAGGACTAATTTATACCACGGCTGTGACGTCACGCTATGCTTAATTTCAACAAGTAAGAGATATCCGTGAGGTCTAGCCGATTTAACGGGGATATTCGCTCGTCTGCGAGAAACGGCTAGTCCAATATCGAGGGCGTGGAGGGAAATCGCACGAGCGCTGCATTTTTATTTGAAAATTTTATTTGTGAATCATAACGTAATTTCCTGAACTCAAACTTCCGGTTTAAACTTCCTGTCTACGAAAGTCTCACGTACGGGAGGACATCCCTATATCCAGTCCCAGTCACCGACTGTTGTGTTTAATGTAAAACCGTATTTTTTCTACTTCATTAGTTTAAATAAGATATAGTGTATAAAATGCACTATTCGCTTGAGTCTCATAGGTTTTTAGGTGTGTTTAGGAAGTGTCAGTAGCGTAGTTTTCGTACTGTCGGAACGATAGGTTGCCGGGTCCGGGTTGGACCATTCCTCCAGGTTCCATGGATGGGGGTTTGGAGGGGGGGCTAGCATAGCGCGGTTGTTTTTTTTTTTCTTTTTTTTTTTTCGTGTTAGTGCGGAAAATGTCGCCAGGCTACAAATGTGCTAATCGCTTGAGGCTCGTAGGTTTTTTAGGTGTATTTATAGGTGTGTTTACAAGTGTCAGTGCGTCATCGCAAAAGGGTGGGTTATCAAGTTACCCCTTACTTTTTCCGATAACCCACACTTTTTTCCGACACTTCCTGATCACGCGACTTGGTATGAACACAGCAACGACTAACTACACCATCCAAAAACGTAACGCAATAAAAATGTACAAGAAGAATTACTTCTCGGTCTCCTATTGAATTACCAACTTCGTCTCGCTGCGCTTTCGTGGAGTCTTGAGCAGGAAGATGGGGCTCGGGAACTTTTCGAATGCTGAATTTACTTGATGACGGTGGGAAAAAAATTAAGGTAGTAATTATCCAAAACAATTTTTTTACGGATTCCCGCCAAACCTTTTCGCCGTGTGAAATCGTTATATCAAACGCCAAATGCTTTCGCCGAGTTATAATCCCATAGTTC
>JAHWFP010143336.1:15259-42721 GCA_023313725.1 Lithobius niger | reverse complement strand
CACCGAGATCGCTTACTGATATAGAACACTTTGATGGCCGCCATTTTAGAAAAATTATTTACTACCTATATTACAACAATTGTGTGTTATACAAATGATATCTGACGTGACATGTGCTGTATATGATGGTGCAGTTCTTGTTCGATTTTTAGGACCTGGAAGAGCAAAAAGATTCGAAGAATATGCGAATACTCATATTCTGCCCTATGCAGCGGTGCAATCGTTTGGACCTTGCCTGGGACCCATACACAGAGAACAATCCAAAACAGTATAGCAAAGAGGCAAAAATGTAAGGCAGCGTGTAACCATGAGCACACCGATTCCAAAACAGTAGGATGATTTCCTTCATGTCGATAAGAACAAGGGCGAATTATTTCAAATAATGTCTACGGCCATGGAAAGTCATCAGCTTGGGCTACGTGGAATGCGTATCCTGAGGTGACGGAAGCATTCTTCTGTTTATCGGTTCAACCTTGCAGATGTCAGTGACATACACATCAGACTCATATAACACTTCATTACGACAAAGGTAGAGATATTGACAATGTCAACGATGTGCGCAAAGCAATGTTTTGTCAAAAAGGAAGAGCTATGGACCGAATTCCTTCTATGCGTGCTGCATTTATTCAACATATACGACATAGTGCCTTTCAAACTGGTCATTGTTGAGGCTCAGCTTTGCAAACTATGTAACAATTACCATCACCAGATATGTCGTGGTGGGAACTAAACCAGGATGGCAAATGGCAACCACTCTGGATAACCCTTCCACAGGTCAGTGATGCATGTGTAGAACTTACTCAATGCAAGTGTAAGAAAGAATGCCACATGGCCCGTTGTACGTGATTAAAGGTTTTCCTTAAGAGTACTATATTTTGCAAATGTGGTGGGGATTGTCAAATCTGAAATCGCTACGCTTATGCAACAGGACATTTTATCATAATGTAGTTTTGTTTTTAACAATAATAACTGCAGTTGTAAAAAACGGTTATTGATATTGGTGGTTGCTACCAGTTACTTGACATCCACCCAACAATATCATACACTGATTATTTTGAGATTACTAAAGTTGATTTCAGACGATTAGTTGAATATGTAGACGAGAATGTTTACCATCGTGGATTTGACTAGATTCCAAGATGGACGAAATGGCGACCCTCAAGGTGGTTCAACACCAGTAAACAATCTTAGTGACATCATTAAACCTATCCCCGAGTTTGATGCTTTTAGCACGAAGTGCATACTTTTGCCAATTTTTGGCTCTTAGCCACTGTACTATTTAAAGATAACTGGTATTTTCTTCCCAACTCCAGTTAATAGAATTGGTAGGTTCAATCACAAAATGACCTATCTATCTTCGTATACGGTTACGAGGTTACCTATGTATTCCTCTTGTTTAATAGCAAACATGTTAATTGACCAGAGGTAAAGTTACTCCTCTTAGAAATAAACATTAATCAATGCGAGCATATTGCGACCTCGTTCTTACCGCTTTCCCTCCTCCTCCGTGACCAACGCAACTACGCTTCGCCTCTGGCATACGAATTTAACATAGAGACTGCTTTGAGATTAAAGATCTTGCTTCTACTTTACAGAATAACGTTTTTGTTCCCACCTTACTGGATTAATTGGACCTTAATCTAGCTAATGACTATAATTGCTTGAATAAAAAATATTATTTATTTAAAAACGCTAAAATTTCTCACCAAGTGACGCCATACTTATACTGTTCACAAGTTTGAGTGATGGCTGTGGCTGACAATAACGGCCTACTTTGACTCTAAATAAATTCTCGACCCAAAAACTGACAAAAAATGTCCAAGTAAATTCGGAAGCATCATGAACATCGTAGGCTTTTCCCAAAAATTCAACATAGAAATAAACTCCTGTCTTAATTAAAACTGACTGTGAACGTGTATGATCTTGCCTAATGCAGAGGGTTGTGTTGGCTTCCCGAAACGTCACGAGATCGGCTGATAGCGCCTCAGGCAGGACAAGTTTGCCAACCTTGACCGTTCCTCCTTCTACCATTTGCAAACGCCTTGTGATCAGAGTAACTTGAGTTCCCTGATTACCAACAGTGAGCTCGGCCACTGTGAAAAATCGCTCCCGTTATTTTGGCTGTAGAAATCATTTTTGGGCTTCAGACTATGTTTGGTTGTTGACTGCACATTGTTAAACAATTGGAGGGAACCACTTCCACAGCGGCTCCAAGCTCGTCCACCATCGACCTGTATACGTGGAAGGTTGTACTATCGCCAATAGTGTAAAAGGTAAATCAAGGTCGCCATTAATGAAAATGATGTCATTTTTTTTTCCAAATTACAGGTCTCGCTCGCGCTGTCGCGCTCGCTGCGGCTAACTACATAACATCAGAAAACGCAACCAAAAACTTAGCCGGAAAACTTCACGCACCGCAATCTAGATTGGCCGGCCATCTTGCTTGGAGCTTCTGTGTACCCAATCAGAGTATATATTGTGAGTGTTTTGAGCTGTGTGGCTGCCGTTGAAGATTGGAAAACCAAGTTATTCATCACTCCTAAAAACTGTATTCCTCTATTGTTTGGGGGTGGCCATCTTGTTTGTTTGTACAAAATCGGAAGACACTGTTTGAATGTGCTGACTGTGGTAAGGCGTTTATGGTGAAGTGTAGTTATTCATTGTACTTACGACTGCATAGTGGAAGGAAACCGTGGGAATGTGTACAGTGAAAAGAAGCCATCTGCATGTGGTGAGTGTGGAAAGGTTTTCGTGCGAAAGTCTCATTTAACACAGCAACCACTTCTACACGGTGGGAAGAAGCCGTTTGAATGTGGTGAATGCGGGAAGTTTTTGTTGTTTTGTTTTGTACAAGGGACTCAATAAACACAGCACTCGGGTTTTCACAGTGAACAGTAGCCATTTGCATGTGGCGAGTGTGGAAGGGTTATTGTTCAAAAGATCCATTTATCGCAGCACGTACTGTATACAGTGGAAAGCAGCCACCTGCATGTGGTGAGTGTGAGAGCCTTTTTCTTCAAAAGACTCAGTTAACGCAGCACGTACCGGTATTCAGTGGAAAGAAGCCATTTGCATGTGGTGAGTGTGGAAGGGTTATTGTTCAAAAGACTCGGTTAATGCTGTACGTACAGTAATTATATTCAGTGGAAAGAAGCCCTTTCCCAAGCCAAGTGTGGAAAAGTTTTTATGCGAACATTTCATTTAACGCTTTATGAAGTTGTGATCCGGCCCCGAAGCAAGTATATTCAGGTCATTAAAGAACAGTGCCAGGAAAAATGATGAACGAGAGAAAATTGAGAAAAACCCAGTTAAAAAGAAAAAAAGTGTTATCAGGTTCGTTCCTAAAAACCAGCAATGTTACAACTCGAAAAAAACATACATTAATGAATAGAGAAGAGAAGAGACCGGGTTGGGAGGATAGTCGTTTAAAGGGTAAACATCAAGCTGGGGAATCAATAATAATGTCGACACCCCAGACACATATGTCTGATGTCCGGACCACCAGTCTCAACTTGACACCTGAGGCATCCCAGACCAGTTCCTTGACAGATGGATTGTGCCTTTCTGACATTACAAATGGCTCATCCGCAAATTACATTTCTCTTTCAGAGGACACTCCATAAATTACATCAAGAAAAGAACACTTAAAAAAAGACTTGACTAGTTCAACTATGGAAAATACTATGCTTCATATTCAACAGGGACAGGAACATCTAAGAAGAATTAAAAGCATAAACAGATTAGAACATGACCTAGATATTACTGGGATAAATGTCAGTCTCGACCAAATGAAAAATGCGACATATAATTCCCTCCAAATTGATAAGACATTCTCAAAGAATTCAATACTTACTGAGCAACCATTGAGCACTGAAATAAATGATGAAAAACAAAAGTTAAATGAGTCATTAAATGCGACGGTTAGTGAACTAATGGAGACTTTTCTCAATAAAATGGAAGCCGCCTTCAATCAGAGCCTCCAGAGACTTACGAACAGGATTGAAGATATGTTCATCAACCAGGTGAGAATGCTCGCCGACATTATCAAAACATGACTACTAAACGTGAACATAATGTTGGCATATCTGACAATGCAGTGAAAATTGGTACTCAGTACAATAATGGCATCAACCATCATCAAAATCACGAAACCAGAATGGTCACACTAAACGCGCAAATTTCTGTGAGTGGTAAAGGAAGTGTCCAACTATTATCAACCCATATTGATGACCAGAAGCATTTAGTGAAGAAATCAACTGGTCAAATGAGACCTCGCCCATTTGAACAGCACACTACTCAAAAAGTTAAATCGGGGCAAATACATTGTGACCGTGTTAAAATAAAAAAAAAATTACCAACAAACTGCAGTTGCACGAACTAGCACAAATAGTGCCGATTTAAACACATGTGCTCTAAAATTTGTGCAAAACACGGTACTTCATGAAGGTGCATCTGAAAAAAATATAAGAGAAAATCCCATGAATGGAAAAAAAGTTCTTATAGTAGGGGACTCACAGGTACGAAATGTGCGACTAAACAAATATAGAGATCATTCCTTCTCAAAAACTTGGTGTTTTCCCGGAGCTTTGATTGAGCAGCTATCAGAGTCAATTGTTGATATTCTTGAAACGGAGCACTTTATGTGCAGTGGCAGGCGGTGTAGCTCTGGAACTCTAGGTGACTTTATCCATATTGAGGCCAGTAAGGTTGTGTTAGTGGTGGTGTATGATTAGGTTAAGTTAGGTTTAGGTTTAGGTTTAACTTAGTAAAGAGTGTACGGCTTTGAGGCCTTTTAGACTCTAATTAAAGAAACAAGAACAGAGCACGATGTTCACGATGTCGTCATTTGTTTAGGCACAAACAATGTAAAATATGACAAACCTTGTGAAATTGCAAATAAGATTGCCAATATTATCGACTTTGCTAGGAGTGTAAATCCTGGCATTAGAATCTGTATAATAGGTCTTTTCCCAGGTATGAAAAGCAAAATTAAGTCCCATAAGACGGGTCTTTATGACTTTCTTGTCGAATGCAATGGTAATTTTCAGCAGGTATGTAAAGGTAGGGGATGTGGATTTCTTTCACTTTGGGAGGTATCGAGGGTGACAGGAGGTTTTTGGCATCAGATGGTGTACACCTCTCTGGGAAAGGAAAGAAACTTTTTGAGACAGCTATTATGAATTACTGGTCTACTCATACTATTTTTGATGGTTTTCACTCCCATTCGGAAAACTAACCACGGCTAAATGACAAAAAGTTTGTCGAGGGAACGATTGTAGTTTAAATTGTGTAAAAAAACAAGTAAAAAAATTGTCTGGATGTCTAATAAACGCTCAGAGTGCAGCCGGTAAGCTTCCAGAACTGAATCTCCTGTTATCCAATGATGTGTTCGATGTCGTTATCTTGGTCGAGACTTGGTTTGATACTTCCATCCCCGATGCGAGGCTTGTGCAAGATATACTATACGTGCTGTACAGACGTGATCGTGGTAAAGATCGTGGGGGGGGGGGCATAGCGGTCTTTCTGCGCGAGCCACTTTCAGTTTCTGATGTTCTTAACGCGGATGATTGTGAGGCATTAAACCTAACATTGGTCTCCCCAAAACTAAACTTAACTATTGGGTATGTTCCCAACAGTAGGGAACCTGTACAGGTGAGCACTATGTGCTCCTTTCTCAAAAAAGCCAATAACTCGCGATGCCCAAACGTCGTGCTCGGCGACTTTAACATGTCAAAGGTTGACTGGGTTAATAGCGTTGCACATGATCTAAACCAACAAGTGTTCCTTGATACAATCCTAGAGTTGGGATTATCACAATTAATTATTACAAAACCAACCAGAAGTAAAAATATTCTAGATCTTGTATTTGTGGACTGTGACTGAATTATCTACGACTCGGATGTGGTACCACATTTTAATACCAGTGACCATGAGATGGTAATCTTCTCAATTCACTCCAATTTTGATACGGATGTTTCGGGCATTACTAAAACCATAAATAAGATAAATTTTGAATCGTTAAAGCAGAGTATTTCGGAAGTAAATTGGTCCAACTTATTATCTGATCACGATAATATTGAAAAAAAATGGAATACTTTTATTAAGATTCTTTCAAACCTTGTTCAACAGTCGTCTTTTACTTCAAAATCAAAAATAAATCGGTCATCAAAATATACAAGACCGTCGCCTGAGATCAGGAAATTAACACTACGGAAAATTAAGCTTTGGAATAGACTGAAATATGATAAATCAGACATAAACAAAGTAACCTACAACAATTGTAGAAGGAACTTAAAAGATCTTTGTAGGCAAGAGGCTATAAACAAAGAACTCAAGATTATTGGTGAGGGAACCATGAGCTCGCTCTTCAGATACGTTAAGAAGCAGACTAAATCCCCTAGCACTATTCCACCTCTACACTATATTCACACCATTTTAACAGACGAGTTGATGAAGGCCAATGCCTTAAACTCAATTTTTAGTGGAAACTTCACTCAGGATAACAATTCGCTAATAATTCCAAATCATATATCAAATGAGCAAAATAAGTACTATTCTGATTCTTTCACTTCCTTGAATGACTTCTCACATGACGCCGTCAAAAAGTGTTTGTTTAAACTGAAAAATAGTTCGGCAATCTGTCCAGATGGTTTCTCTAGTAACTTTTATCTACGCCTCGCAGATGTACTCTCCCAACCATTATGGATAATTCTAAATTCTTCATTTCAGGAAGGTACATTCCCAAAACTATGGGAAAAGGCACGAGTTATTCCAATTTTTAAAAAAGGTAATGCAGCTGATCTGGCAAACTATCGTCCAATTTCACTAACTTGTGTGCCATGTAGGATCCTGGAGAGACTTATTCGGGAGGAGATCATGTATCATTTGTCCAAATTTGACCTCATTCCTCCAAACCAATTTGGTTTCCTACCTGGTAGGTCCACCACTCTGCAAATGCTAAATTGTGTTGCTGACTGGATACACTCTTGCGAATTGGGGATGCCAGTCGACATCGTCTGTATCGATTTTGCCGAAGCTTTCGATTCGGTAGTACACACGAAACTTCTTTTTAAACTAAAGCTCCTAGGTATCGAGGGTCTAATTTATGACTGGATTGAGGACTTTCTTACGAATAGATCCCAGGAGGTCTCTGTTGGTAATTTTTCCTCATGTGAGTTGCCAGTGACGAGTGGAGTCCCGCAGGGGTCGGTTTTGGGCCCACTAGTTATTTCTCTTGTCACATTTCGGATTTGGCCCCGAAGTTTGGTAATGTAAAAATGCCTATGTTTGCTGACGATCTTAAGTTATATGGTAATATAAATAGCCAGATGCACTGCAGAGTGCAGTTAATTATTTAAATAACTGGTCGGATATGTGGCACCTCTCCATTAATAATGAAAAATGTAAAGTCTTACCTCTAGGAAATAGATTTAGAAACACTGAATACGTGTTGGGAACATCAATTCTCGAATGCATATATGAGACAAAAGATCTCGGCATTCATTTAACTATGAATTTAAAATTCTCCACACATTGTAGCATTGTTGCGGCGAAAGCCAAAAGGGTTGGCTATATGATTAAAAAATGTTTCATTTCGGGTGATAAAACTACACTAGTAAAAGCCTATAAGGCTTATTTGAGACCCATTGTGGAATATGCATGTCAAGTATGGTCCCCCTACCTAATCAAAGATATAAATACTATTGAATCTGTACAACGTACCTTTACTAAAGGTATGCGAGGCATGCGAGGTTTATCATATCAGCAGTGCTTGGCCCACTTAGGGCTCGAATCACTAGAGTTGAGGAGGCTTCGTGCTGACCTCTCACTGACTTTCTCAATTCTTAGAGGCATGACAGATACAGACCCTCATGTGTTGATCACGGTTCATGGAAACGGTTTTACCAGAGGACACCCTCTTAAGCTTGAGGTTAGAGCTGTTCGTAGGAACTGTACAAAATATTTTTATTCAAACCAAGTTGTAAGACCCTGGAGTAGTCTTCCTTCGGGGCTGGTCGGATCGGCGAGTCTCGCCCAATTTAAAAGGGACCTTAAAAAGTACGACATTTCAGATTTCGTGAAGTGTTTTTAGATTATTTTTAGATTTTATGTTTTAATGAATCATATGTTTTGTATATTCGATGTATATTTTTATAGACGTTCTTTTTACTCTTTAAGTTGGGACCAGTATTAGTGGTGGCATGCTAGCCCTTCTGGTATCCCTATTACTTTGTGTAATAAAATATCCTTTTACTTTTTTACTTACTTTGCATTTGCATACCAGCAATATGCTAGGTATTGACGTCGTGTTGAAGACGTGTTGTGCATGGTCATACTGGTTTATGAATCCTCCAAGATCTAATTATGCATTTTGTGCTTCATTCAAATCCGTACAGTACTTCGCAATCAGCGTTTTAAATTTGATACTGTCTCCTTCATGTGGGGTCGGCCATATTGGTGATTTGTCTACCCGATTCTTGGCTCAGTTCAAACCACGCCATCGCTGAAAAGAAAAATGTTTTTTTTTCTCTTTTCATTCTTTTTTTGAGAAGGTGAGGAAGCAGTTCGTACGGCACGTTTTTTTTTTAACTTTATTTCATTTTTTGAGTCCTCCTCGTGGACTATTTCGTGCATCATTATGCGTCGCTCTCATCAACATTCTTCCATTAAATTCAACAAAAGGAAGGCACAAACTAAAAAGTCATCTCTTCCGAGGCAATGCAAGACAAAGGTAAATCCTCGTTCTTCGATTGCTAAAGATGTTTAGTCAAACCATGATTTTGATGCAGAAACCATGGCTAACTTAAATACAACTTTTGCGGATTTCAGGAAGTTATCAACTCCAAACCCTTCTTCCACTGCTCCGAAAATTAACGAAATAAAGTTGCCTGATCCGTGCTTTGACAAACGTCCATGCAAAGTTTATGCTTTTCAGAGCAATCAGAATTTGTGCCCCACTCACCATTTTCTAAAGTGGAATAATTCTGCACTCACTAATTTGGAGAAAACTGTAGAAGTTCTTCAGGATGAACTCTCAAGTGTAAAAGAAAGTGTTGCCATCGTCAGATTGGAATGCGATCCTGATCTGAGCAGCATTAATCTTACCTTTAATAAACTTAGAATCAAGTACTGTAGGCGTCACCCCTCCTATGCTGTATGCTTGCCACGGTTGCTGTCTACTTACAACTACACTGCGAGTCCACTAGAGGGCACTGACAAATTGAATGTTCACTCCTCTTCGAATGTCACTCTTAATGCTCAAATTGCACTTTTCCTCGACTCGCTGGGAAATACTGTGACAAGTAGTCTTAAGGTGTTGGAAAAAAAATTGAGTACATGTTCGTTAATCAAGTGGCCATGTTGTCAAAATATTTGCTCGAACATTAAAAATATGCAAGTGTCCCATACCTCGGATGTACCACAGAAAAAACCTAACACACTTAAAACTGAACAGTGCCGCGGAAAGCCACGAACTAGAAGGTCTGGCAAAAATTCATTACCAACATCAATTAGGAAACTAGGTAAAAAAAAAAAATTAAACTTTGGAGAGAGCTTAAAAGTAACCCAGGAAGCCACAGTTTAAGCAATAACAATTTGTGGCGTTCACAATACTTGACCAGCATTCAAACCAGGCACAACAACAGCGCATCTAAGGTGGTACAGGACAGGAATATCTCGGCACTTTTTCGCTACTACAAAAAAAAACCAACACTGTATAAAGCATACCGCTACTCTTATTTAATGGCATTTATGCTACAACAAACATAGCCAAGGCAAACTTATTGAACACCATATTTGCATCTAATGGAGTCACTGATGATAATCTAATATTACCACCAAACGCTACTGAGCACAATTCTTCTGCGTCATCCAAACCATTTCTCAGCTCTATTGTTTTTTTTTCCCGACAACTAATACTTGAAGCATTGTCATCACTCAAACTCAGTCATGCTGTCGGTCCAGATGGTCGTTCGTCGTTTTTTTTATAAACAAATTTATCTAGAAATCGGTGAGGCTCTACTTTTCCTTTTCAATCTCTCTTTCCGTCTGGGCAAAATACCAGAAGGCTGGAGTACGGCGAATGTGGTTCCAAATATTTAAGACGGGTAACCATTCAGATCCCCATAACTATCGGTCTATAGCTCTTACTGCCGTACCATGTAAAATCATGGAAGCGATCATTCGAACCCAAATGCTTTCGTTTTTCTCCAAACACTCTTTACTGGACAATGAACAATTTGTCTTTCTACCCGGACGATCCTCTACCATGCAACTTCTTTTATATCTGAACCAGCTGACGAGTGCTCTTGACATCGGCATCCCATCTGATTTTATTTTTTACGACTTCAAAAAAGCCTTTGAGTCAGTCGTCCACTCCAAACTGCTCGTTAAATTACTTGCTCTCCAAATTTCTGGAGATCTACTTTACTGGATCCAGGCATTTATCTCGAACCGTACACAAAATGTCGTTATTGAGTCGATTCAATCAGAGTGCTAAAGTGTGGTAAGTGCCTCAAGGATCCGTCCTGGGCCCCCTACTCTTCGTCGTATTTTTAAATGATCTTTCTTTTCCTTTGAAGTCACCTGGGGCGACACGTTTCAAATTCGCTGATGACGTCAAAACGGGATCAACTATCACCTGTTTTAGTGACTGCTATCAACTTCATACTGATATAGACATCATATACCAATGGTCGCTTAAATGGCAGTTGCCCCTTTCGCAATCTAAATGCTACGTTTTCCACGTGGGTGCCTCCAACCCTTCATTGTCCTATGACCTAGGTGGAACCAATTTACAAGTTGTTGACTGTGGTCGCGACCTAGGGATTTGGTTCTCTAAGGACCTATCGTTTTCTACACACTGCACGAAGATTGCAGCTACAGCTTATCGCAGACTATCAATGATTAGGGAATGCTTTGAGGCCACTAGCGCTGATATACGGGTACGGGCCTTCAAAATCTTTGTAAGACCCCTTTTGGAATACACAAGCCCAGTTTGGTATCCCCACCTACTGGATGATATTGATCGCCTTGAGGCTGTACAGCGAACCTTCACCAGAAGACTCTTCCAGCCAATTCTCGCCTTCGTAAGGCCGGACAGGAACCATTAGAGTTGCATAGGATTAGGGCAGACCTAATATTAACTTTTAAGATTTTGCATGAATTACTGCCGATCGATCTACCCTTTTTCGATCAAGCTCCCTCTTCATCCACCAGAGGCCATTCCCTGAAGCTGCGTGTAGAGCTCACACATCTGGGCTGTCGGAAATCATTCTTTGCCGTGCGCGTAGTTCCAATTTGGAACTCACTACCCGAAGAGACGGTCTCTGCCGCGTCAATCTCAGTCTTTAAGAAGAAGCTACTGAGCTGTGATCTCACTAAATTCCTTAAAAGGACTTACTGACATACTCCTTTTAATCACTGTTCCATAATACGAATTCACTTCTTCTCTCCTTTCCTTTTAACGCTGGGAACGGTATCAGTGGCCTGCCCTTCCATAATCCCACTCCCACCTTTGATGAGAGTAAACATATTATTATTATTATTATATTAGGGGTGATAACATCATAGTCCCGAGTGTTGATCAAAACAAAAAACAACGTGATGACACAGCTACGCTCTCCACATGTTACTCTTTTATCCACTGCAACACCAACATTTACACCTAGGCCTGTAAGGTTGCTAAGGAAGTAGACGATTAGTTTCAAGACAAGGCTCAATTCCAATTTACTTCTTACTGTACAGCTAGGAGACTGAACACAATAACATTACATATTAGGCATCAGCCAGAATTTATCCTTCTAACTGACCCTGTAGGCTCAAGAGGTTTTGACCATTCAGTCCGAACCCCAAACACCAACTAGTGAATGGCCGGACTTGGGTTGTTATGTAGCAGCCTGAGTCCTAGCCTCGAAACCAGAGGATTACGGCTAAACCAGTGCAATCCAGTTCTAACTGGAGTCAAACAATAGGACACTCTCACACCCGACTGTTGGGTGCTGTGCCAACTCCCGTGTGTGCACGGTGGTTAGCAGCATGCGCACAACAGCTCTGTTAATGGCAAGGTGCACTAAGGAGCGCTGACTCTGTAGATTGCGTGTTGCCATCGATGTAAGCCGGTTACAGGCCTATTCCCCATTCTTCGGCCCATTCTCTGGACCGCACCACGCACCGGTCTCTCATCAGTCAAGTATTGGTATAAAATCTCCAACCAATTTTGTTCTCCCCTCCTCCATTACAACCCGCCAAAAGCAAAACCAATTCGTCATCATCCGAAAGGAAAACATCTTTTGCTAGGCAACACGGAAAAAAAGGCCGATACCAGGCAGCCTTTTAGCAATCCTGCCAAGAATCCATTGCACGCTTAAACAAATATAACCCTGCAAGTTCCTCCGATTTTTGTCACAATCCCAGCAGGACTTCTAAGACCACAAAGCAAATTATTATCGTTGGATATTCAAATGTACATGCTCTCAGGACCCATGCTATTCCTAATTCCAGTACGTGGACCTTCCCTGGCTGTAGAGTCCAGCAAATCTCTAAAAAGCTTAACTCAATCCTTAAAAATACTCACCAGGATGTCCATGTTATGCTCTGTGTTGGATCTTACATCACTCACTGTGACCTCCCGGTTACCATCGTTGACTGCCTCTCCAAATGTGCCTTCGAAGTACTTTATATTAGACCTTTATCTAGTGTTTCTTTTGTTGGACTGTTTTCCCAACCCTACAAAAACTCAACCCCACAGATGACCGCATGGTTTCATATGTTAACTTCCTCCTACGCTCAAGATGCAATCATGAAAACTAGAACTTTTGTTTCAATGGACTGGCACATCTTTTCCATGATATCCTTGATGGCTAGGGATGGTTTGCACCTTACCAGTCAAGGAAAGAAAATCCTTTCTGATGAACTTTTACTAATAATTCTCGACTGAAACCCAACCCAGCCTGCTGGAGTCCCGTCGGAAAACTGGATACATTAATTGGGAACTCGGTGTCTTACAGGGCTCCGTTTTGGGACCAATTCTTTTTATTATTTTTCTTAACAACCCCACTTGTAATGGAAATTCTGTTTCCCAGGAAAAGTTTGCTGATGATCTCAAACTTCACTCCCGCATTATTTCACCGATAGTCACATCTTGTCTGCTGTCCGGTATTGACTACTTTTGAATGGTCCCTTAAATGGCAACTACCTCTCTCCTCCGGCAAATGTCACAGTTTCGCTATTGGTGAATCTTCCAGCAGCCTTAATTATTTACTCGGTGATTCCCAACTGAGGAAAACTTTTCCTCAGTTTCCGCGATCTTGGAGTTTAGTTTCAGAATGATTTGAAATTCACCACTCGCTGTACTTCTATTGCTGCGGCAACTAGCCGCAGATCAGCGATGGTTCATCGTTGTTTTAACTCTGCAAACCGTAACACCGGTAAATGGGCTTATATGGTCTTTCTCAGGCCACTGCTTGAGTATGCCAGTCAGGTCTGGTCACCTAACCTTCTTAAAGATGTTGAGTGGATTGAAGCCGTTCAAAGGAAACACGTTAAAGTGCTACCTGGCATGCATTCTTTGGTATACAGTCAACGACTGCATCTCCTCAAACTAGATGCACTTGAGTGCAGGCACCTGAGGGCGGATGTATTTCTAAGTTTTAAGATGGTACACTGCATGCTCCCTTTGGAACTACCATTTTTCAAATTTGACGTATTCACTAAGACTCGCGGTAACTGTCTCAAGCTTGTCCTTCCGAGATTCCGTCCTAATTCCCGGAGATCTTTCATCACTCTGAGAATGGTACCAGTTTGGAACTCTCTTGATGATTCGTTGGTTTCCACCCCAACACTGGATTCCTTCAAGACTCGTCTAACCACCTTGAAAGTGTCTTAGACCTTTTCTTCTGCACCCCGAGCATTACTCTTTGCAAACCTAATGTACACTTTTAATCTGGGTCTGCAGTAAGGGGTTCCGTAACGAATCCTTGCACTTCAATTCTGCCCTTTATGTGCAGATCAGATGTCACATTAATATATTATTATGAAGGCCTATTTTTTATTCGACTTTTTATTTATTTATCTTTTAAACTAACAATGTTACTTGAAAAATTGATTGAAATCCGTACTGTCGGTTTGTTTTCAAACGACCAGTGTTGCAACTTAATGAAACGCCGCATACTTTACAAAGTGTGTAGTATAAAAATAAAATAAATTAAAAACCAAAATTTTAAAATTAAAAGTAAAAAAAAAATAACCGGCAACATTAACAAGTTGAATGTTTTTTGTTAGTTTATTTTGCGGCATGCATGAACCTGAAAGCTTTGAAAAAAAAATTCAAGGTAGACTTTACAAGTAGAATGCAAAGCAGTTTGCGTGTGTTGGGAGGGTTGGGGTGGAGGAAAAAGGCAAAAGGTAGGGACAAAAATCCGGAAAACAGCCACCCTGAAATGCCTCGCAAAACGTTTTAGGAAAAAAGTTAAGAAAGTCGATTCCTGCCGAAACTCTTTACCGTGTCTCATGAAATTCGAGCCTAACGTAACCTAACAAAGACACTTACGAAAGAACAAAAAAGACGAAACAATTATTTATTTGTAAACAAACATGACAAAACAACAGTACGAAAACGGTACAGGTTTAGCATTGGGGGAGAGGGAACCATGTTTTAGCTTTCGAAAAAAAAATTATCGCGGACTTGGATAGCTTTCTTTGTGTATGCCTCAGCATGAACTTCCACGTTAAACTGCAATATTATTGTTGTTATTCTTATCGTTGGGACTCTGCCCTCACATGAAGGTCGAACCAGTGAATATATTTTCAAATTTTTAATTTTGCAGCTGAAAAGTCCTAGTACCTAGGACTTTTGAAATATTACTGTAATACATATAACTACAATATTCTTGTTGCTGGCTGGTCGTGGGGAAATTTTACTTTCACCTAATATCGAATTAATATACTGACTTCCAACGTGTCAAATTAAAACGTAACTAAAAACAAGAAGGACCCGTGCCTTTTGAACGCTATTTTAATGTAACTGCAATTTTCGTGCTGCTGGTATTCTTGTTGGCGGAATTTTGCTCTTAACTATAGAGATTGACCCAATGAATTACTTTTTATAGCTTAAGATGTAGGTATTAACAAGGAACAGGCGTTCTAACGGTATTTTAATGGGACTACAATATTGTTGTTGTTGCAACTTTGCTCTCTTCTGGAGATCGAATCAGTCACCCAATTTTTCAATTTTTATAGCTTAAAAATGGTACGCAACTATTGCAAAGGCCATAACTATAAAAGTTAATTTGAGGTGATTTACTTATTATCAAGAAAAAAGTAACAGATATTAGTTAGAAACGCTTAAGCATTTAAATACGGATGAGCCAAAAAAAAAAAAAAACTTAATACTCTAAAGGAACTATACAGGAATAACACATTTAAGCTATCAGCGTCGCACTAACAAATTAGTTAACGAATAAGACAATAAACCGGATGTGATTAGCAGAAGTGGCTCACAAGAGACCGGAACTGGCCGATGGAGCCCATCATCTGTGGAACGGTGCTAGATAGAGACTAACAGTTTTCACCCTTAGATTCAGCGACAAAAATTAATTAAAAGGAATTAAAAAAAACCTGAAGTGTGAAGCGCACTTAGCCCACTAGTGACCAGAAGTGGCCGACTGAGCACATCATGCATGGAACGGTACCCGATAGAGACAAACTTTTTTCACCATTTGATTCAGCTTCCACAAATTAGTTGAAATGAATAAAAAAAAACGGAAGTACGAAGCAAAAGTGGCACAAAAAGTGGCGCAAGTGTACAGAAGACCGGTTGCGACTTGATAGTCACTGCAGCCGCTTGTTACTACTAATTTTTAAGTAACTGGGTCGTTGTGCATATTTTCCTTGTACTGTAGGGCTTACACATAAATTTATTAAATTAAGCTGCTTTAAAAAAAAGTGGGTTTTGTTTGAAGTAAGAAGTTGTTTACCAACCAGCAGTGTTGGATTGGAGTAGATGCAAATTACTACTACGATGGACTGTAGTAAAAAAAACAATGTATTCCATTGTTATCGAAGCCCTGCCCCCCAAACAGACCTACTACAATACTGGGTCTGCCTTCAACGAAACCTACGAAAACCTTTTCAAAGTAGACGATACCTACCTAGGGGCTGAGCTCATTAATGAAAAATTTTATTTTTTTTACTGGTCGGTTGTACTGCCACACAGAGGCAGTCTGAATGGAGAAATGTTTATCGCTTTAGTGCAACTACAGTATGGCTTCTACATTAAAAAAAATATTTTGTAATTCTGTGACAATCCTCCTTTAACTTTGCAGAGTTAAAAATCTCAATTCATTCGACATTCGACATTGTTTTAGACATTCCAGCCGAAAAACCAGAAAATTTTAGGTACGATTAACTGCTGTATATTCTAGAAAATAAATGTCACACAAGTCCAATAAAGCGTGAAATAAACCTAACATACAAAAGCTTGGATTTTCAAAAACACAAAATGGGCCATGACATTTCAGGCATTGAAAACTACATTTCACATCCAGGAAAGCAAAGCAATTAGATATAACGATGCCTGCGTCCGGGTTTCAAGATTAGAAATTTATTTCAAACTGAGCTAAATGGGTTTCCCCACATACGTCATTTCACGTGAAGAACAAATGCTTCCGCCGTGTCTTGAGGCCAACTTGTGTCAATCATACGTCAATAATGCATCCTTTTCCTGCATACAAAAGTATTTGCACGCTAACATTACCACATTTTGTGGCTGTGTTATCACGGGAAAATGTAAGTAGTACGACCAGATTTTTTTTGGTATGGGTGGCTTGTTAATTATGGTACAGTTCGAAAAAGCAACTTCATTTGTACACCTAATTGCTTTGCCGTTACTCCGTGCTACCATCCACAAATTCAGCACGAGGCGTACATGCCCACAGTGCTCAACCACACCAGGGGTGAATCCTTCAACGAATGCCTTATTTTACGAATTATGCAACGAATCATTATACGAATGCCAGTTATGCTACGAATCATTATACGAATGCCTTCTTTATACTACGAATTATTCTACGAAGGCTTTATTTTACGAATTATGCTACAAATCATTATAGGAATGCCTTCCTTATGCTACGAATTATTCAATCAACTACAGCGTGGTTTGAGCACTGTCATTTACAAAATGCTACGCAGTCTTGTTACGTCTTCTGTGGATTTGGCTCTCGAGGCGTGCATCCTTTCAGCGTGGAATCTGGGGTTTGTGGAGCGACTCAGTCATAATTTTCAAGCAATCTCAGCTGGTTACGTACTATGCGGAGCCGCATTATTTTTTTGTTTGTTCGTCCTGTTCTTTAATTGTTATAACACGGGTGATTCGGAGTTAGTTTATCGCCGATGGCGTACGGTAATCCTCGGGTGGAGCGAGTTTCGGCTTTTCACAGCGTCGTTAGTTCCATCATAAGTTAAATAATACGTCTGAAAAAGCAGTGGCCTGACACAAGTTTTAGTGGGCTTAAAAAAACCGTTTTTTCGTAAAGCTTTTTTCGGGAGAGAAAATGCGACGTATGATAATTCGGAAAAATAGTCGATACCTATGAACTTGAGGCACGCTGTATTTGTTTGTTGTTTGTCTGTTTATCCTTCCCCTCTATCCCCTACCACCGACTGTTTTTCGAGAATGAAAGGGTAGCAAACGGAACAATGTTTCTTACTAGCCTAAGAAATATTGTTGCGTTTTACTGCCTGCTCTGCATCGTTTTCCAGTGGGGACCGCACATTGGTTTGTCGTGTAATGGAGTTTGTCTCACGTTAGGGCTAGCTATTTTGACACAAACGTAAACTACACGATTGCTTACGTGGAATATATTAAAAAAAAAACGCATCAATTACACCGCTGTGGTCCGACCTCGCCGCAGTGCTGATAAAACCTTCCCGTCCTAGGTTTTCTCAGGCAGTGTTCCTTGAGTATAGTGTTCCCGTCCTAGCCTATATTTTTTGGATAAGTAAAAGGCGTCTGGAAAACCTCTGGTGGGAAGGACGAATGGTTCCTTCTCGACGTCCAGGAAGAGACTGCCGTGGATCTGTTAACCCGTAAGCGTTACTACCCATATGAACACGTTTCCAGCATAAGTGTGTTTGAAGAGGAGTCTTTACCACCGAAAGAAGGCCTAACTGACGAACAATACGATCATGACAAAAAGATTTGAAGTATGCTGAAAATCAAAAGGTTTTCCTCTTACCACGAAATGTATCATCTACCGATTGTCTGCTTTTGGCAGACATTTTCGAAGAATTCCGCAGGATCTGCTTGCAAGACCATGACATAGATCCGTGCTATTACGTCTCCACCCCAGGGTTTAGCTGGGCGGCAGCTTTAATGATGACCAAGGCCGAGCTGGAACTATTTACTCACTCTAGCAAACATAACTTCATCTTGTCGGGAATACGGGGTGGAGTTAGCTTCATTATACGAAGGTTCGCGAAGGCCAACAACCCATACATTCCTGAAAGGCACGATTCAACAAAACCTAACAAGTACATCATCGATTGGGACCACAATAGCGCTTACGGCTGGGCCATGAGCCAGCTGCTGCCTTACAACGGCTTTAGGTATTTGACTAAAGATGAGATTCGAGCTTTCGATGTGACTAAGATAGCAGACACGTCGTCGGTAGGATACGTTCTGCAAGTAGATCTGGACTACCTGAACAAATTTCATGGGCTCCACAACGACTACCCGCTTGCTCCTGAAAAATTCGAAATAAGAGAAGAATTAGTTTCAAACTATTCGAAATCTTTGTTGCAAGGAAAACCAGTGAAACCTGTCGTGAAGCTAGAGGCAAATCTACTGAGGAAGACGTGGTACGTAATTCACTAGCGTAACCTAAAATTCTACCTTGCACACGGCTTGGTCCTTCGTCACGTCAGGAAGGTGCTGAGTTTCAATCAGAAGCCCTGGTTGAAACAATATATAGATTTTCATACAGCAAAATGAAAGGAATCGAAGATGGTGTCTGAAGGGGAATTTCACAAGTTGTGTCCTAATTCAGTGTTTGGGAAGACGACTGAACAGAAACAGAAAATACTGAAAGTTAAGCTATGCACCGACAGCAAGCGAGCCATCAAATATTCCACCCAACCCAATGCCGATTCGTTTCGGATAGTACACGAAAACCTGGTTCAGATCAACTCGAAAGTACGCAAGGTGACGTGCGATCTTCCCACCTACTCCGGGTTCGCCGTACTAGAGTTGTCCAAACTCTTTCTCTACGAATTTCACTACCGATACATACGTCTCCAATATGGAGATCGAGCAAGACTATTGTTCACAGACACGGACTCGCTGTTCTATTGCATCGAAACCGAGGACGTGTACATGGACATGGCTAAAAATATGAGTAGATTCACTACACTAGCAACTACGATCCTCAACACCCACTGTTCTGCAACGTCAACAAGCAAGTATTGGGAAAGATGAAAGATGCCACGAAGGGAGTACCGATAAAAGAGTTTGGGGGGTTGAGTAGCAAGATGTATTCGCTCGTGACCTCCCAAAGCGAAACGAAAAATGCGAAGGGAATTTCCAAGAGATTCGTGGAGAAACACTTAAGCCACGAAGATTATAGGGCGACTCTCCATTCTAATCAGGAACAAAGAGGGTGTTGGTACAAGATCGCCAGTGACAGCCATCATCAGCTGGCCACGACCGTGGTGAATAAATCCCTACTGTCAGCCTACGACGACAAGAGATTCCTCGCAAACTAAGTAGAAACTTTTGCAATCGGACATCGTGGCATCAAATATATTTCTTACCATGAGAATGATGACTACGATGGGGAGCATCATGATTTGCTCATGGAGTCTTTTTCCAATGATGGAGTATGGACAGGTATGTTCGACGGTGTAATCAGCGATGAAGAGGCGGAAACTCGGTGGAACGGAGATGAAGTGGAACAGAGGATAAAAGAAGTTGAAAATGTCGTGGTTCGAGAAGCCGAGATGAGGAAATTGCGGATGAGGGAGAGTAGGCAGTTGAAAGTATAAAATCCAGAAGAGTGAAAGAAGAGAGCCAGGGATAAACGAAGACGGTTAGATAGGGATAGGCACGCCACACTAACTCCTATCCAGAAAAAGAAAAAACAAGCTGCGGAAAAAGACCGACGTGCGAGAATGACTGAAGAGGAGAAAATAGTGTTCAGGGAAAAAAGAAGGTTGGCTCAAAGATAGCGAAGAGAGAAAAAGAAACGAATGGCTCGGTGATTTGTTGCTTGTAATAATGTTTGTTGATTTTATTAAAGAACAAACTCTATCATACATTCTCATCATGGAGCCACTAGCGGTTTTTTTATGCTGAGTAAATACCTCAATGTCACGATTGAAAGCGGACCGACTCTCGTTTTTAACAAACAGGCAGGGCTTACCAGCGAGTTGAGTCTCAACTCGTTGGAATGGACTTACCTATACCGACTGGGTGAAAAGATCAATAGATCTGTACTCAATCAGTGGCGGGAGAAATTCAAGTCCAAGGACGAAGAAGAAAATAAGTTCGCCTGGAAAGGTTGGGAAAGCACGGACGAGGGTCTATGGAAAAACGTTATGGATCCCACTTCAAAACAGGTCTTCGAGCCGTTCATCGAAATAGCTGGAGAAGTGTTAATCGAGCAATTGGAGCTGACTGTACATGAAAAACATATGTTGGCTATAATGTTGGAACTGTCCAAACTCGACAGCAGAAACAAAATGAAATTTTTGTTGGATTTTAAAATGAAAGCACTTCGTGTCGGAGAGGAGAAAAGAATCAGAGTGCGATTTACGAATGACTACACGCAAGTGCACTTTGTGGAATACGACCCTAAAACAACAGTGGTGGTTACTTTGTTACAACTTTCGTTTACGGAATGGTCCGAGCTCTACAAACCCTTTGCGAGCATCGATATACTCATGGGGAAAGTTACTGAAGACGAATAAACGCTTCAGACTGCCTCTCTGTGGTAGTACAACCGACCAGTAAAAAATAAATAAAATTTTTGATTCGTGAGCACAGCCCCTAGGTAGGTATCGTCTACTTCGAAAAGGTTTTCGTAGGTTTCGTTGAAGGCAGACTCGGTATTGTAGTAGGTCTGTTTGGGGGGGGGGGGCTTCGATAACAATGGAATATAATGGTTTTTGACCACAGTCCATTGTAGTAGTAATTTGCATCTACTGATTGGGTTCCTCGGGGAGGCCCCCCATTACAGGAAGTCCTTGTTAAAAGTTTTTTTTCTAATTTGAAAAGAATTCGTGTGAAGAGTGCATCACTAATAATATTTCAGAAAACAGTTTTCAAATTAACGTGGATCTGTTAAAACACCGGGGACCCCATTTGCGAAGCGCACTTTTTTAATGTGTCCCTTGTGCTTTTTCCTTCTCTTTTTTTTCGGGTGGGGAAGGAAAGGGTGTCGGTCGTCATCGTGTAGCATAGCTCGGCGCTGAATCGAACTATACTGTACGTACGGTACTCACTCTGCTGAAAACGAACTGCAGAAAAACTGCAAAAAAAAGTACATTGAAAGTGCAGAGAATTGCCGGCCCCAAAAACACTGCAGTTCGTCTTTTGCAGTTAAACTGCAATTTAAGCTGCTAAAATAACAAAAATTCCTAATACATAAATTTCAACCATCATCCAAACCTTAATTTTGGTATCTAGGCAGTCTGTGCAGTCAGAAGGGTTCGGTTCTACAAGTTCTATTCTTAATCTAAACACATGCTTTGCGTGCAATACACTCTTATGTTAATCACGATGACGTTTGTTGTTATTCAGCCTTTTATAGCTAGTCTTATACCACTAAGTGTTAACGTATATGGTGTATGGTTCCACATTTTGTATTTTATGGATATTCGCTTAAAGTTATGCAACTGTTGGCTTCACTTTAAGCAATTAATTGGCCTTAATTGTTCTTTGCTCTAACAGTTAATTATTGTACCATCAAAATATGTCCATAATTTAAGAAGTGACAAAACGTCACTTCCATAGTTAAACTTCAGTTATTCAGTTTTTTAGTTAACCTGCTGAGTTTCATATCAACTGTCTTTATTTTGCCATCAAATATCAAGTTACACTTCAATGTCAAGTGACTATGTATGTTGTGTAATGCATGATTATTACTCAGCAAAAAAAAATATCAGGTACAAGAAAGTTTAAAAAATGATTAATTGGAATATGAAAATATACTTAAATGACTTTTGTTACTTCAAAAAATTGTTTGGAAGCAGACCAATTATTCCATTGCTGGCTAAAATTAGGAACTCTTCCACTTCCTCTAAATTTCATCCTATGTACCTCCAATTTGATGTGGACAATGCATTAGATGTGATTCACATGACTATGGCTTTGGTTAAATTTCCATTTGTACTTCCAATTTGCTACTGTATTTAGGTTGATTTTGACAAATTCCATTGAAAATTAAAACCCATGCGCCCAAAGAATATGGGTGTGGAACTGATGATTTAGACAGAAGTGGTAAGGGATTAGAAAACAGTATGTGTAAGTAAGTGGCCCATTAAAAAAAAAGGGTAACCTGAATACTTGTTAGTATTTTTTTTAAATAGAAAAATGGACTAAAAAAAGTTCAGATCGTCCCTTGTCTAATTGTGCCCCAAACTCATACTGTGTGCACAATATCAAAATGTTGTAAATAGAATTATTTGACAAACATTAAGAGATGGGAGAATTCGATGCATAATGACAAGTAAGTACCTGTCTGCCAACATAGTACCAAGTGCACCAAAAAAAAACAGTCTTCCTTTCAAATTAAACACACACAACGATGAATGAAAAAATTCAAATTTTGGTGTTTACCTTGTTTCAATTTTACTTTCCTTGCAGTTAAACTGCAGTTATTTTGCAGTTTTGAAGTTAACTTTTTCACCTTCACACTAACTTCAGTTTAACTGCCTTTAAATTTTCCATAAATCGACGTTCAAATACACCAACCATTTTACCTTTTTTTCTAAAGCTTTCGAATGCTAATTTCATGCCAATAGCTAGTTGTTTAGCCTCAAGTCACGTAGCAAAACCAAAATAAGTTCAGTGAAACAGAGCAGTAGCTAGAAATTGTGTCTGGAAGAGTACCTCCTTTTCTTTACGTGACCTCTTCCGCCCGCCCTGCAACAAAATGGCTACTTTCACAAATACCAAGTGATACACTTTACGTCGTCCCCCTCCCTTCATCCAAAACACCCAAACGGGTCAAACTGTCTCATGAGACGCTCAGTTTCTTCTCTATACACTCACTTGTTGGAAAGAAAGGATCAATTCCAAAATAGACAAGAGCAAAGAATTTATTTACAAATTAAGAAACGAGAAAATTTTTCATTAACAATATTCTTTCTTTCCTAAATCAAGCTGGTAGAACTAAGTTTGCTTGCTTTCAATTTTTAGAAGGAAAATATACGGTATCCGATTCGGTATCAGATCGGATTGACAAACAGTGAGTGTAGCACTTTAAAACAAACATTTGGAAGAAAATCAACTGAAAATCTACGATCACTTTAATTTAAAGAATAATTTAAAGGTAGTGCTGGAGTTATCTTGTCACCGTCGGCAAGGACAAAACGTTTTAAGTAGACTTCCCACAAAGACCCACATATGACTTGAACATTTTAAAGTTAGGACCACTTTCCTGGATTTTTTTTTTAAATGGGCCACCCTTATGTTGAATCAATATTGCTACAAATAGTTTTTGCCGAATAATTTGTTCAGAGATTTCGGTAGGCAATGACAAGTTATTCCGTTGCCTGTTTAATTGATCACTAAACGAACCCATGTGGCTTTCCATCCTGTTTATTAACGACAATTTTGTCATCGCCACCTACCGTTCGAACCACATAACAAGTGGGCCAAAAAAGCCCAGTGCAATTAAAATTTTAAAAACATACGATGCATTAAAAACAAACTAGTTTTTCTGTAGTTTTGGAGTTAGGTTGTTGAACTTCACAGTAAGTGTAGAACCTGCAGTTAATCTGCAGTTCCAATCCATTTCATTAGTTTTCTGCAGTTCATTTGCATCCTGGCACCCTTTATCAAGGTTCCCTCTCCCACCCACCTACCCCTTCCCCACCGTGTAGGGGGGGGGGATCCGAGGTCCTTACAGTACTGGAGAGGCTTGACCCCTCCCAACCCTCCTACCCCCTCACTACTGCCAAAAAAAGGTACAAAAGCTGCTACCTAACTTTGTTAAAATATTTTCAGACCCGGGACTCAGCTGGAGCCCCTAGTTGGTTTGGCTGTAAGCACAAGACTAAGCAAGTTTTTTTTTTTTGCATGGGGATTAGGGAAGGCGTGATAAATGTACGAATTTTCTTCATAGAAGATGTACAAATGCGAAACATTTTTTACCTACACATAAACAAAACCTTTAGTTTCAATTAGTTTCAACTTTTAAACCAGGAGAAGGGGGATGGGGAGCTTGAAAGTTATTGTAAAGGGATGTACCAAACATTGTTTTTGGGAGAATTTAGCAGGCTGATTATAAAAAAATACGATATTTTGTAATACTTGATTTTTTGAATTTTACTATGTATTTATACAACTAGTGACCCACCAACTTAGTAAATGCCCCTCGATTTTCAGGAAGCTAAGATAATTTTAACAGCAAATATTAGCTAAGACTATCTTACTGGGCATGAGAAAGGACGCTGAATTGAGGTAAAAAAAATTAGCAATTTGCATTAAAAAAAATCAATTGATTCAAGTCACCTTTGTTTAAATCTAACCAACCTTGAATACCCAATTTAGGAGTTGGTTGACTTTATTTTCACACAAACCATTAAAACAGCTTTGCCTTCAACTGCATTTTAGTCATACAACTGCATTTCTGCTAAACAGCGTGCATATTGCCAGAAACGGTAACAAAAATATCTTTATTATCACAAACAAACTCATAACCTAAGCGAACGATCTTTCCTAAAATGACACTCGAATAGCTTGCTTTCAATGCCATGCGCAATTATCGGCTTAAAACCTGCATCGTCACGTGTCCAGCGCAGTCGTTTCCCCCTCTACATTTGCCACCCCTTGTCATGCAGGAAAACCAACATCTCCTTGCCCCAAGTCTATCGCCGCGTAGTGAGTAACTTCAGAAACATGTTGCGGGTGAAAATATGTTCGCGTTGTGTACGATTCGTCACTTTAATAGATTAGTTGGCTTAATACACAAAGCACCATACTTCCTTATTGCATGTGTTCTCTTCGTACCAGGCCATTGCTATCCAATCATTTGTTCTTATGCGGAGCATGAAGCCTCAACATGTTGAGCTGCCTACAGACAGTATCATGGAATTTACTAGATACGATTGTCAGATTCCACACCTCTGTGTAATTAATGCTGATTTTGAATCTGTTTTGGCCCGTCTTCATACTTGCAAACCGTGCCTCTCCCGTTCATTCACACATTATACACATACCCTGTGGCATTTTTTTCAAGGTGAAAATTGTCTTACTGACCTTTTTGATACTCTGTCGTTAGTTTCGGTTTATGCAGACAGCTGCAAATGACTTCTCAAACCTATGTTAATAACTTATGATGTACTACACCATGGTGCAGTACATATATGTGACAAGCAGTGGTCATTCATATATGGTGGTCATATATGTGACAAGCAGTTTCATTCAAACGATCTTAGGGTTAGAGATCACTGCCATATTACGGGTAACTATTGAGATGCGGCGCACAATAAGAGTAATTTGTTCTACAGAAATACATATTGAGACTTAAATTTGGCATGTAGGAAGATTCTGATGGACATTTCAGCACGAAAAATGTTCTTATGAAAAACTTTGTTTGTCCCTCAAAATCTGTAGATGTAGATATTAAAGAATACAGGGTGGGGCAGAAAGGAATCACAGATGGTTAATGCTAGGGCAATGAAATTTTGCATGGTATATAAGCGAACAGGGGGCCAACTAATCACATCTTGCTCAATGACCTTGATGCCCATTTTCAAGGTCATCATGATGCTAACTTTCTAACCATTCTTCGTAGATACCCAGTGTAAATTAGAAACTTATAGACATTGGCAAGGCATGGACGTTAAAAAAAACGGAACGAAATTCGGTACGTTAGTTTAGGAATTACGGAAATTACAAGCATCTGTTTTGCTGACCGAGTAGCTTTCCTGCCAATACCATGCAACACCCCCACGCTGCCAACACCACGCAAATTGACATAATTCAGTCACCATGGTCATCTCTTTAACAAAATCAGAAATGTTAATGGACGGACAACTTTAGTTTTATTTTCTAGCTGACCAAGATAACTCTTTACATAACATGCTCTAATTTACAGCACCAAAGACTGCTAACAATTTGTACCTCCCCCCCTCACCCTTGGTAACATCAACGTAACACTTGGCATAACCCTCACCTGAAATTACGTTAGTGCGCCGGAAGTAACGTCATAGGTCACGTGTGACATCATAGGTCACCTGTGATGTCACAGGTCACGAGACCAACGGAAGTACGACACATCCAATATGGCGGCGCCCATTGGGTGATCCAAGATGGCCTTCCTCCAAAATGGCTTCAGTTTCGGTTTCGTTCATGCACTGACACGATGTCACGTAAGGTTAAAGGACAAACACATAACAGAGACACCTTTCCACCATCCCTCATCATACAGCTAATGGATTGAAGTGACGTCATAGGTCACCTGTGACATCACAGGTCATGTGACCAACCGGAAGTGACGTCACATCCAAGATGGCGGTGCCCATTGCCAGATCCAAGATGGTCTTCCAAAATGGCATCAGTTTCAGTTTCGTTCATGCACTGACATGATATAGCGTAAGATTAAAGGACAAACACATAACAGACACCTTTCCACCACCCGTCATCATACAGCTAATGGAATAGTCCGACAGCATGGCAAAGAATGGTCATGAAAAATAAATCAGTTTACCTCTCTAACGTGTTTAGACATGTTAAAACCTAAATACCGTCGGTCAAACACCTCACAACGATGCGCAAGACTTATAATAATAATAATATCTGTCGCGATGGCAACGGGTCTGGCAAGGACTGGGGAGTCATTAACAGCCAGCCACAATTACATGCAAATACAGTACACATAAAACGGCCAAGAAATGATGATGGTAACCAGTTTGGGGACACGAATGCCTTACCACCAAGGTAAGACCTGCCAGGAACTCAAAGGCCCCTGATGGTATCGCCAAACGTGCAGGGCATGGGAAGGGTTTGAAAGGTGTTAAAAGGCCCAAAAAGATGCTGTACAATTAAAAAGTATAAACAGTGCTAAAAAATTGTATGCTAGGGTGAATACTAAAAACTAAAGCACCCAGATAATAGGATTTGTCATCACTTAAAAAAAATAATAAATAAAAAAAAAATATATATATACATAAAACAAATGCCAACCTGAAGAATACGGTGGGCGGACTACCACAAGTGGCCTACGTTCCGTTAAAAATTTT
>JAHWFP010143335.1:0-16738 GCA_023313725.1 Lithobius niger | reverse complement strand
CCGGGGGCGTTACAAGCACCTAAGCCGTCGTAGCGTCCGCCGTTACAGTGACGAAAAGTTGCAGTGCCCAATCCGGGCATTAAAATTTTACCTGGAGAAGACAGCAAAGGTGAAAGAAAAAGAAGACTGGGGAGTAGCAGGAACACCACTCTTTTTGGATATTGACAAAGCATCAGGGGAATTTGTCAATAAACCAGTGACACCGTTCAAACTGGGTAATTGGATATGCCAGATTATCAAGAGAGCATATGAGACGAGCCCGGACCACGTTGATGTCCCTAAGGAGATACGGGCACACGAATTGCGAGCCTTGTCAGCTTCATGGGCTTATGGTAAAGGCACACCGTTAGACGAGGTGGTAGCAGCTTGCAAGTGGAAAACCAAGAACACTTTTATTAAGGACTACCTCAGAGACGTAAGCAGAGAGAGTGGAGCAGAGATGGTGGCCCAGAACGTAGTCACTGGTTCGAAGAAGAGCCAGTAGACAACGAATGAGGGCTCAATGGGAGGAAAAGCGGACATTTGACCAGTGCAAATCACGGGAAGATGTCCAAGTGGGTGAGAGACGGTGGACCTAGGTCTAGGAAGAACTAGGACACCGACACACGGAGAGAGAAGACATGGGCAATAAGGAGACAACACCAAGATCTGGAGGTGAGTGTGCTCGAAATGGTTAGATAGATAAGTATTATCATTGTGTGAAGAGTAAGTTTGTAACTCCCACCACCTAACTGACAAAGTCAGCATAAGAACTGAAGGTAAGTAATTTTGCAGATAGTAAGAAATGAAAATTTTAACTTGTTAAAATTAGTTTTTACTATCATAAAAATTACTTACCTTCAGTTCAACCCGCCCGCCTCCCCGCTGAAGAACAAGAAAGGTTCAAAAGCGAATGGGGTTTTCCCCACGGGAGGCAGGCAGCTGCAGCAGGCATGCTGCGCAGCGCACCTAGCGGTGAAAACTGGCAACTAGCGTTGAAATCAAAAATCGGCAGAATTTTTATTTTGAGCATGGGAAAAGCCAAATTAGCGAATTTAGCATAAGAACTGAAGGTAAGTAATTTTTATGATAGTAAAAACTAATTTTAACAAGTTAAAATTTTCATTTTTTTTTTTTAAATCAAACAAAGCACTCATTAGGTTAATCAATCAAAAAACATTTTTCTAGTTGAAGGATTTTTCATTGATTATTAGCCTACTGCTTCATTTCGAAAAATAATTTGCAAAATTTTGCAATATGTGTGAAACCAGTATATAGTCTATTCATTCATTTTACATTAAAATTATTGAATTTTGGTTGCATTAAAAAAAATCAAAATCACAACAGGTCTTTTACTTGCAGCTTTTTTACGTTGGTTTCGTTCCTTTTTTTTGCTTTTATTCCCTTTTAAATTGCTTTCGTTCCGTTTTGTATTGCGCACAGTATAACAAAGACTGAAAGCAAAATAAAAGAACGATAGCAAAAAAAAAAAAAGGAACGAAATCAACATAAAAAAAAAAGCTGTATATATTTTATGAACAAAACTGTCTCGACTCTTGCAACATGGAAGTCATCTTTGGTTTATCATGCTATTATTTCTTGCTAGTTTTTGATGCCGTCATTAAACCGTCTTACTTTTCGAATTTAACCCCTTGGCGTCCAAACCACGATTTATCGTCACTTCAAAACCGTTTCTAAAACTCCCGACGCACCCTGGATTCAAAGTTCCGTTTGGAAAGAAAAACCGCCATTGCATACAACAGAGGTGTAATTCCGTCTGAATTAGGTACTTTGGCACGCGTATTTTGGATTTATTTTATTTAATATCATCTTTTAATTACCTCAACTGATGTTGTTGTTGGCCGTGTAGACAAAATTGACGTGAAATTGCTTTTGTTTGCTAAAACTAGCCCCTGGTTCAAGCTGTCGTAACACAACAACGCTACGAACGGCCCCCATCCTGGTCGCGTTGGAAAACTGGGATTCCCCGATTGGCACGTGTATTGCACGTGATCACTCATCGCGGCGGGGGCCAGTCACAAGCGATGTCACGCGAAACGAGTCAAGGTCACAGCCATTGGAGCTAGCATGTGCGCGTCTCTTAAAAACTTAAAAAAAGATGTCGGAAGCCGTAAACAACGCTGTAATGGAAGAATAACCAGAGTATATATCAATTCAAGGTCTCCCATGTACTGCAACGGAAGGTGAATATTTTCGCAAAGCGGATTTACGTAGTCGAACTTCAACTTTTTTTTTAAAGTTATGAAAACCTAATACGATTGTCCCAAGTATATTTTTGTGCAATAATTTACACTGTAATTATTACGTCTGCAATTTTTTATACCCGTAGATCGCTTAGTTATTTTACTACGATTTATTTTACCGAGGCAAGCAACATGTTTACGGCGACAATGATTTGGTTGTGTTGCAACTGGTATCCGGCTCGATATAATTGCCGGATCCGGATCTCGCCGGATACAGCATTATCCGGTGCCGGATCCGGATATATCCGTACTCGGTCGATTCCTACAAATGTGCTTGGTTTTTGAGAAGTGGCTGAAGGAGTCCCTAGCCCATCACTTTTGTTATAGTACAAGTATAGGCTACAATAGTTGGATTTTTCCAAATACCGGTATGTGTATGGAGGGGTGCAGCCAGCAATGAGGAAGTCTAAATTAAGACTTTACAATGTTGCAATTAATACCAATTGAACGTTCAATCACACTTCATCATAAAAAAGCTTTCTTATTGCCGAATCAGGAAAATTTACATAAAGTGTTAATTTTGTATTCGATCCTCGCAATGCTGTGTGCGTATCCCTTGAGGTTTTTTAGTTGCTTGTAGCTGCCAGCTCGGTAACCCAACCGTGCATACCGTACGTGGGGCGCGGTCCTCCTCTACAAAAGCGCTTTGCTGCGATCGGTAAGTCATTCATTTTCCTCCAGCGTGTCTTCACGCCACTTCGTTTCCTGCTTTCGCCCTTTTTTCCGATGATCTCCGAGCTTTCGTCCCGTCAAACCAGTCGATCAGTCACCCGCAGCGAAGTCAACCGACTCATCGAGCGTGCCCGCCACGACTTCGGATTTCGCACGTCTGTAACCGACCCTCCGTTTTCCGCCTCTTTCAATGAAATTAAGCTGCATTAACGGACGAATGGGTTGCTACTACATCTAGTGACAACAGTCACAAACGCTCCGCCTCATCCTCTCGTCATGGAATGAAGAGGCACCGCCTTTCGTCCACAACTGCTGCCGACAGTCATCCTTGCTTAACGTTCCTGTTTGCCGTCCATTCGTCCCATTCTCCTAATACCCATCAGGATGATGAGAACTATTTGGATTCTGCATCCGTTCTACAACAGCAGTTACTCCAATTGGCTGCTTTCGTCCCAACTCTCACCTCGGCCGCTGGGAAGCAACCAGCTCGCCACATAGATTTTCCCGACGACCCCGTTGCCTATGATCTGTCTTGCCATCTTATTAGCAGAGCTTGTAAAAACAGTAGAGGATACTGTACCCAGAGTGCTCTCTGTACAAACCTTCTCACTCTTCTGATGCCCCTGTAATAAATCGTGGAATAACGACAAGGCTTTGGTTTTGTCTACGTGATTACAACTCTAAACCTAATTCTCTACTTCGCCAATCCACGACGCTGTTTACCAGTCTCTGCAACGGTGGCGCCATCCTGGGGAAGGAAGAGCCATTAGAGCTCCACAAAGAGCCACGTCCTCCTAAACCTGGATGGGAGTTGGGTTTCTTCAAGGCCTACGGCAATGGTGCAACCAACACCAAGCATTTTGATACTTACACACAATGCAAATTTCTTACCGCCGATGTGAAACTAGATTTTGGAACGGCTTTCTTTACCAAAAAAAGGTAAAGTACCAACGCATGTGTTATTCCAAAACAACAAATGCCCTCCGCCACTGCCTATGTGCCGCCTCCCAGGCCGACTTTCTCAGCACGTCCATTAATGCTTTGTGTGAGAAGCTTTCGTCAAATCCAACGCTTGACCAAGTGAAACAACTGTCCATGCTAATTTCTCAATTATTCAGAAGGCATGCTTCGCTTCCAACCATTTCCTCAATTGGTTAGTAAAGTCACTTTTCAACAATGTACTCCTTCTTAGAGCCATTGCTCTCAACACGGCCCCTCCAATCTAAACGACTCCACTAAATATTAACTCAGAAACCTACCAAGCTACGAGTCGCACACCCTCTTTCGTGGATTAATTCCAAACCTAGAGCCACACCTTGACGTGTCAAGAAAAACAAAGTTGAACAAACCTCAAAAACCTGCTTTTAAACAAAACAAACCGTTTAAGAAACAAGGTGCACGAAAGAAGTATTCAGGCCTTCATGGTCGTGCCTGAAAATGTGGAACGAGTCATCAGAACTTTCAAAAGATAGTTCGGTATACCTGAATACATTGTAGTGTGTTTGATTGCCAACATCCACAAAATGCCTTCACCCAAAGAGTAGAAATTTGAAAGTTTGTTGATTTTTCAGACACACTGCAAAACCTTGTTGTGACATTAGGCATGTTGAAATGCATCAACCACTTATATAATCCACAATTATGCTCAGTCCCTGGCCAGACTGTGTGCAAGACACCTCGTGAAGAGCTCAATAACTTTAAATGTGAAATTAGGCAGTTCTTACACACATATCTAGAAAACAACACAAGCACCGAGCCCTCGAGCAGCGAAGCAACGGAGTTATTTGATTATTGCAAAGTAATAAAATTTGACATGCTTTAGAACTTACGGTTTTCCTGTACATGGCAATTTTCAATGAAATACACTAATTCCGGCTGCAATTTTTTCGACACCCCAAACCAGTATGGTCTAGTTGGAAATGTCGCAACGCGTCTCATTAATGCAACCTTCAAAATTAATTATGAAACCAGCTATGAAACCAAGGAAATAACAAGGAAAATAGTAATGAAATATTACTTCAAGGAAATTCCAGCAGTAAACCATATTTAGCCAGAAATTGTGCCAACAGTCACAAATGAACACATTTTTGAACAAGGTTGTTGAAATCCATCCCCTGGCGGAATGACTATTATTATTTTGCCAAAATAATAAAAATTCATCTTACCTCAATCTTGGAGCTAGAAGTTCGAAGTTGCGAGGGAGACTTTTAACCGTAACTAAGAAAATGTAGGCCAGTGCATTTTACTCTTCGTCGCCAATTGATATGTATTGAACTTTACTTACTTTTGTTGCCCTAAGTGGCAACTCACCCTAACCTAAGGAAAGGGACAAAACAAGGTGTTGACTGTGATAACAAGTGTTTCATAAAGAGCAATACATATATACATACAACCTTGTATAAGTCGCACGATTACAACTGTAATGCTGCATGATTGGTTACAAGACAGGTGTAAATGGAAGGTACACTTTACTGGAGCAAATCAGCTGTCAGTATAAGGACCAGACTTATCAAACAAGTAGCTGTGTACATGCTACATGCACACACCTAAAACTGGGTACAAACCAGAAGGTAAATGTAAAATGTAGAGACTACATAATAGTCGGAGTTCGAAACTGTCGCTTCAAGGTTTCGCCCACTGATCTGTATACTTCGTTTAAATATAGCTTGTTACAGTCGATTGAATTCGTCAGATACGTCGGGTCGAACCGACCTAGTGATGTGTGGATAGACAGGACTGCAAATGTTAATGAGTACTATGTTGTTGGCACAGAATCTGCTTATGGCAATAGATTCTAATCCACGAAGGTGCGATTCTTGGAGAGAATTGGAGTGCAGAAGGATAGAGGTGTTCTATCCATTGAGGTGGATTAGAAACTATTGCCATTAGCAGATTCCGTGCCAACAACATGGCACTCATGAACGTTTGCAGTCCTGCCTATCCGCACATCACTAGGTTGGTTCGACCCGACGTAGATGACAAATTCAATCGACTGTTGCAAGCTATACTTAACGGAGTTTAGTGGGCGAGACCTTGAAGCGGCAGTTTCGAATTCTGACTGAGTATTATGTAATCTCTACATATTTTGCATTTTTACCTTCTAAAGAAGGTGAACAAAGTTTGTGGAAGTGTTTGTTTGCATCTTTATGCTTCAATATTGTTTGCATCTTTATGTTAAAACCATTTTAAGACTTCATTTACTCAGCCTAGGCCTAGAATTATAGACCACTCTTCGAGCCGTAGATAATAGTTATGCTTGATCTAAAAGTACAACCACCATGTCACATAAGACCAAAAGTAACTTGAAGTAAGACCACAACTGAAGCACCAGAGTATGCAGCTGCTAAGCACCGCCGTCGTAGCAGCCGCCGTTACACAGCACTGGTGTTACCAGTGATACTTTGTGTCCAGTACTTACCGGCTCGATACCTCTCGGGTCGAGTGCGGCCATAGTCACAAGTTGCACCTTCCCTGAGAATGCCTGTGTTGTTCCTGTGCTAGCCGATTGGCCGGCCCAAAGCACCGTTGAAGGTTGGCTTCCCTGCGCTGCTTCGCTGTTAAAAAAGAAGCCTCGCTATGCCAAACATGGTTACATAGGCAAGAACGGGTAGAGTGGTGGTCGGTAAGTTCACTGAATAAGCAGGAATTGACTAACCTTCGCCCCTTCCATCACCAATTCTCGCAGGCAGGGCCCCCACATCAAAGTTAGGGGCCTGGGAATAACTACAACAGTGGGCCCCCTCCCCAACAGAAATCTTAAAAAAAATTACACTATGTTATAATGTTGGTTGCCACAATTGTGCTTAACGTTTAGTTCATTCATTAATTTGGGCTGCTTACGTTTGAAGGCTTCCCTGCCTAACAACCTGACAGGCTTGCACTTCAGTGCTCGGTGCCGTTGGATTGGAGTTGTTGTTTGCTCGGTTGTTTGTTGGGAGTACAAAAAACATTTTAGACCGTGCGGGCCCCTTGAGCGGCCGGGCCCGGGTACAGTGGGTCCGTTGTGGGGGGGCCCTGCTCGCAGGAAGCGAACCGAATGACCCTGAAGATATTGTCTGTAGTCCTGGTGCATGGACTTTCGTCGGGTGTTGATGTTGGATAGATTTGTTTGCAACATTTTGCTGACGCCCGGTGTTTCTATTGGGCTTAAGTCAACGAGACGCCGGGGGCCGTCACAGAGATTGGAGCGGACAATGTCTCCGGGATTAGAGAGAACAACTTCGCCATATGTAAAGAAGACAGTGTTACTGTGGCCTGGAAGTGGATTGGGGACACGTTGGTATACCGAAAGGATACAGACAATGTCACCAAGTCAAAGCGAAGCACTTTACCAAGTCAAAGGAAAAAGACGTCAACAGGCCTTCAAGGATAGACAACACCACAAAATCACATAAGCATAAATCGGTTTCTATTACAGAATGTACCCGGGATCTGATGATCCATTACCGCCTAAGAAACATAAAGAACAAATGTGTGTGTGGCTTGATCAATGGGAGATATGCATTAAATACGAAGCTTAACTTTTAAGCCAAAATGAAGAAGTAAAAAAATTAAAAATTCTACCAGGGTAAGATACTTACCTGCAGGATAATTAAATTTCTCCGAGCGGAGAACGATGACGTCTGTGTTACGTATGGGATCTCCCTCTTACCGACGGCGCCTTCCATCTACGTCATACTGCACAAATTAGGTCAGTAATTCGTGCAATTTTATTTAAATTTTTCCCCCTACCCAACCAAGTCCCGTCCCGACCCATCCTACCTCTCGAAGTCCACTCTTCCTTCCAAAGCGGTCCGAGCAGTGAGGCGGGTGGGAATAAACCGTAACACAGACGTCGTCGTTCTCCGCTCGGAGAACTTAAATTCAACTGCAGGTAAGTACCTTACTCTGGTAGAATTTTCAATTCTCCTTCGCAGAGCCCTTCTCGTCTGTGTTACGTATGCGACAGATTCCATGAGTGCATTACTCGGAACGCATACTGTGTGGTCCTGGGCACTGCCCGCTCTGGGCCTCCGATGTGCCAGGCCACCCATGGCCCCCAGTAGTCCAGTGCTCGCACACCGAAGTAGGGGCCAAGAAGCAAGTCGCTTCTCTGCGGCAAACCGACAGTCTCGGTCCCCACGCCGCGCAGTAAGACAAACCAGGCCTCCGTAGGCCAGATCGGCGTTATCAGGATTGCACTACCAACCCCGTCAGCCAAGATCTTGAACGCACCGTCCCAATAAGGGACAAGGCAGGAACATGTATACGTGCAGTCGTGACCGCGATACACTACATGCGTCAATGAACTCCGCTCCGGGACCCCTGCCCCAGGATGCAAACCGCCTCAGCTGCGCCGTAGCCGGTGATGCGAACAAATCGAGGTCGGGCGTGAGCCTGAACCGCCTGCACAGACCCTGAAAAACCTCAGGACACATCATAAAGTCAAAACTGTCCCGAAAGTCATGAGACAGCCTGTCTGCCACCGTGTTGCAGCGCCCGGGGAGAAAAACTGCCGCCATCACACAACGCAGGCGCGTTTGCCCAAGTCCAAAGCTTGCATGCTACTTCTGTCAACGCCGGGGAATGAGTGCCCCCGCCACGTTGAATATATGCCACCACTACCATGCTGTCCGACAAGGATGCGCACTGCTCGCTCCCGAACCAGGCCCTGAAATGACTGTAAGGCCCGCACCACGGCCAAAAGTTCTTTCACGTTTATGTGCAAAGGCATTTCCCCAGGTATCCACCGTCACTGGGCCGTATGGCCCTGTAGGGAAGCATCCCAACCGACGTCCGAAGCGTCCGTTTAGACCACAACCGCAACCTTCGGTAGGACCCACGTCAGGGCCACAGGCCCTGGATGCAACTGCATACCCCACCACATCAAATCCTTGCAAGCCCCAGTTGACAATGAACCACACCGGGACCCAGCTCGGTCCATGAGGCCTAGTCGGCCTGCAGAAACCGCAAGTACAGCAGTGCCCCTCTCAGCGTGCATATCACGCTTTCGGCGTCGCCCAACAGTCTGCGAAGCTCCTCCGATGTCACCACTGTATTCTGTCGCTTCGACGTTAGGCGTCGTACGGGCTGCAATAAACCAAACCTCTTGCCCTCCCGCAAGACCAGGCAACTGGATTGTAAATCGCTGCGCCGAGCGGCCCACAACAGCAGAATCGTCTAGGTACGTAAATACTAAATACCAATACACTTTTTATCCGTAGAAATGGCGCACCACCGAGATGAAAGTCATAAAAATGGCCAGAGCCGAGGCCAAACCGAAGGCAGCACTCGAAACCGGTATAAAACCCTTTGCCAGGTAAACATCAAATACTGCCGCGCATGAAATTCGATCGGCACAGCATAATAAGCCTGTGACAGATCGATTTTCGCCATAAACCACCCAAGCTTCAAACTCTGCACCACCTTTGGCAACGTGTCCAAAGTACACTCACCAGCCTCCACAATCTTGTTCAAACATTTTAAATTCAGAATAATGCGGCATGAGCCATCGGGTTTTTCCACTGCGAAAATCGGCGACACAAAACCGACGGCTCCACTTAACTCTCTCTACAAGACCCTGTCGCACCATCTCTGCTAGTTTAGGCGTTATCCTCACATCTAGGGACCCATTTGGGTCGGGGGGGGGGGGGGGGGGGGGCCACGGCCAAACTTCGCCCACCGGCGGCACACGATGCAAACCCAACGAAACTCCTGATAACATATTTATCACCCGGACCGGCGCCCCAATTGCCCTCCAGGCATCCTCACGCCCTACTAAACCTGCCGCCTCCCAACCACCGGCAGCCATAACCACGCAACAGAACGCCATCCTACACCACACACTACCAACCCCCACTTAACACCACAGACCACCTCGTACAAAGTACGGAAATTCAGTAGTTTTCACCTCTCCTGGCCTTCGTGCGAAAATATTTGCACGGAATCAAAACAAATCACCACCGGTTTCACCCTATCGTCACCACCCTCGCAATAATTACGGTCAACAACACTAACCTAACACGCACCACGTGCGGCATGCTCCGTCAATAATCGATGCAACTACACACAATTTCCGTCACAACGGACCATTTATGAAACGTAATAAAAAAAAAGAAACAATTTTGTAAGCCTACTTACCCCACAACCGACGACTTAATCGCTTTTTCCGCCATTTACGCAGCACGGTACCCGACCGACCTGGCCGGCGCCACCTTGAAAATTCCGACGCTAGCCTCAAAGCAGGCTATCTCTCTTTTATGATACTCACCGGCTGATACAGCACACGTAATGCTTCTTTCACAGAATCCAAGCGATGCCTGTAATAATCACGGTCCACATCGAAGCAAATATCCAAAAACCAAGTTTTAGCAAACCAAAAATAATATCGATATATCCATGACCACCAGTAGACAATCGTCCGCACCAACGGCAAGAATAGAATGGACTTCGAGAGGTAGGATGGGTCGGGACGCGACATGGTAGGGTAGGGAAAAACGTAACCTAAAATTGCATGAATTACTGACAGTATGATGTAATGGAAAGCGCCTTTCGGTAAGAGGGAGATTTCATACGTAACACAGACGAGGAAGGCTCTGTGAAGGAGAAACTAATATTTGCTACGAATTTTCGGTAAATTCATGCCTGCGTGTGAACTTTTACAAGGTAAACTACACTTGACAAACCTTCCCCCTTCATCAGGCAGTGTCACATGAACGACTACAACAAGCAACGATAAATACATTTTGAAACGTGTGCACAGCAGATAGTGAGCGGCGTTGCTGTTTTCTCTCCGTCGTTTTTGTAACTAAGAAGGAGCGTTCTCCACTTAAACAGAGAGGGGTGCGGTCAATTCTGGAGTCACGTTTTGAACAACTTTGTGGTAGGTCGGATCTTCCACATTCATTAGGGGAATGTTTTTTGGCTTTAAGGCAGTTTATGGCCAGATTTTCCAGGGCTCTTAGGTGTGATTTGTTTCTGGTATTAGAACGGAGAAGATCTTATGACCCATTGCAGTTGATGTCATGTTTGTTTTTGTGTCTATGTAAAGCAATGCCTTTTTCCATAGCTTGTTTGTGGTCAGCAACCCTTTTACAAATTCTCCCTTTCGTTTCTCCTACATATATACTTTCACACTTCATGCACGGACGTAGGTACACGGCACTCTTCATTTGGAGAAGACTCAGTGAAACCTGAGTGGTCATTCCTGATACAAGTTCTTTCCTTTGTGATGTGACCTCACCAGAAGTGATGGCTGTCATGCTGGCGTTAGCTTTTCGTGTCGTAGAGCGTGTTAGTAAAGAGGACTAATCGTGGACGGAACGACGAAGTTGATACTGAGAGCGACAGATTTGATAGACCAGCAACACCAACTCCACCACCTTCTCTCTTCTGTCTAGTACGCATGAACACCAATACCAGACATGGTCTATGACATGAAAGGCTAACGCCAGCATGTCACTCATCACTTCTGCTGGGGCCTTAGCACAAAGGGAGGAACTTTTATCAGGAATGACCACTCAGGTTCCACGAATCTTCCCCAAACTAAGAGTGCCATGTACTTAAGTTTGTGCATGAAGTGCGAACGTGTGTATTATGAAAAACATTGTTAATGTTCTTACTGTGAAAGTCTCATTTCAACAAATAAAGTCACTTTCAAAAATTTACACTTTCACATCATTCACATCAAAGACACACAAACTGCTTAACTAATTTTTGACAGTTTACTGCTAGCTTCTTCAGGCTTTAAAGTTTGTTTTGGATCTAATCACGTCACTGCTCTCTTCATCATGAGCTTTACTTGCCATTCAAACTTGGTGGACAGGATACAACCAGTATTTGTAGTGCTACTCGGGTCGAATTCGCTATTTCACACCCTCCTCCCCCGCCCCCCCTCCCACGGCCTACTTTTAACTGATTGTAAATTTCTACACTCATCAGATGCGTGACGTTCGGGTTTGGAAGGACCCTGGATGTTCATCAGTGGTGTCATTTGGCTTTCATGGTGTTTTATCGCCATGGATTCTAGACGTCTGAGATGGCTGTCCCGTGCCGAGTTTGACTTCATCAGTGTTTTGGTTTCTTCCCACTTAATCTCATGCTTCGTTTCTGTGAAGCCGTTATCATCCTTCTGACATTTCTCATGTGTTCGTCCTCACTCCTTCTCTCGTCTCTAGTCTCAACACATTGGAAATGACTGAAACAGAGTGGATTATAACAGCATGGTAGTGTATGTATTGCATGAAAACGAAGCACAAGATTAAGTGGCGCAACCAAAAAGCTGATAAAGTAGAACTGGGTGCAGGACAGACATCTAAGATTTCTAGAATTCGTGGCTAGAAAGCACTATGAAAGCCAAATGACACCACTGTTGAACATTTAGGGTCCCTCCAACCCGAACGTCACACATCTGATGAGTGAAGAACTTTCCAGTCAGTTAAGTAAACCGTGGGGGCTTGGAATAGTGAAGTCGACTGAGCAACACTACAAATACTGGAGGCAACGATGTTTGCAAGTTTGAGTGCAAGTAATGATCCCAGTGAAGAGAGCAGTGATGTGTTTTTTAGGCCCAAAACAAAGTTTAAAGTCTGAAAAAAATGTCAGTAAGCTAACAAAACTTTGCTAGACAGTGTATGTGTTTCTTGGATGTGAACGTGTGCATCTTTGATAGTGACTTTATTTGTTAAAAATGTTTATGTAGGAGAATTTGCTGAATACAAACAAGCTTTGGAAAAAGTTTACAAGAAAGCGACATTGCTTTTACAGAGAAACAAAAGCCAACATGACATCGACTTGGCTGGGTCAAAAGTGCTTTTGGGTTGTGCTGTGACAGGTAGCAGTACGTGCTGGGATGAGAGCAGGGGTGCCACCAGGTGGGGAGCTAATAAAGCTTTTTAGCTTAGTTTTAAGCAAGGAGCATTAAATAAACGATTTAAGGCAATAACTAATTGTAAGTATGTCAAGATAAGTAAAAACTAATTTCATCTTTAAAATGCTGTTTTTTTTTTCTATGTGCTGGTGTGTGGTTGATGAAAAACAATCACTTTACCGTTTATTGACCATTTATCATGTTTGTGTATCATAAAATTGTCCACCTGTTTCTGAGGCCAACTGATTGGCTTAACAATTCATTTCATCCTTTGCCTTCGTATTGTAGCAAATTGCAATGAATTATTTTGCCTGTTGCAGGTCTTGTCAAATCCTGAATTTTTGGCGGAAGGTTCTGCTATTGAAGATCTGTTAAATGCTGACCGTGTTCTCATTGGAGGGGAAGAAACCTTAGAAGGAAAGAAAGCTGTGCAGGCTTTATGTTGGGTCTATGAGCACTGGATCCCTGCAGAACGCATTATCACCATGAATACATGGTCATCAGAATTATCCAAATTGGTAAGCAAGTGAAAATAATCCGTACTCCCAACTTCTTCATTCTTACGATGTAAGAAAACAAAAAAAAACATATTGTCTGAATATAAGACATTACTTTTCAAATTTGCCCCCTTTAAACTGCAGCCACCCCAGAAGCAGAATAGTTTCTGCCGGTCTGCTACAAGCTCTTTACAAACTAAAAATGGTGTGCGGGAAGAGGGAGGTGTCTGCGGGTTGCAGGTATGGTGTGAAAGTGGAATTTTGCATTGTGGCCCATTTTCGTTCATGAACAAGTTTCTTGCGAGAACTATTTTTCTAGATTTTTGTAGGTTGTTTTTGCTAAACAACTTGAGAACGACCATACCTATCGTCATGACAATAGCACCATTCAAAAGCTCTCAAAAAACGGTCAAAATGGTGTATTTGAAAGTCAAAATCGGTCAATTTTTGGCAAAATTATCTCAAAAAAAAAGTACCTGACAAATTGTACTGCAACACTGCCAGCCGTACTGGGACGTAGCGTCGCGCGTCGCTCTGATTCTGCTACAGGGGCAGCCACTAGTTTACTCAGGACTCTGTTTTGGCTAATGGTCACTGACGTTCACAAAGAAATTACCAGAAAGCAGGGGTGTGCGATACTATCGAATTTCGATACTTTTTCCGATACTGTCTTGGTATCGGTAGTGGTATCGAAATTCAAAACTTGGTATCGATTTTCGGTAGTATCGAAGGTATCGAAAAAGTATCGTTGGTTTAAAAAATATTGCAGTATTAAGAGAACACCGAAGAGGTTTTGGCGCAGAAAATTAATTTCAAAAGAGTTTAGATCGTTGTACAGGCCCTGAAATGACTGTAAGGCCCGCACCACGGCCAAAAGTTCTTTCACGTTTATTTGCAAAGGCACTTCCCCAGGTATCCACCGTCACTAGGCCGTATGGCCCTGTAGGGAAGCATCCCAACCGACGTCTGAAGCGTCCGTTTAGACCACAACTGCAACCTTCGGTAGGACCCACGTCAGGGCCACAGGCCCTGGATGCAACTGCATACCCCACCACATCAAATCCTTGCAAGCCCCAGTTGACAATGAACCACACCGGGACCCAGCTCGGCCCAGCTCGGTACAAACCCTTTGTAGATTTGTCAGCGATAGGCCTAACGTTTAGCAGCAGTTTCACACGTTTTTAATGGGCCACCTACCTATTGACTCTCTGTGAGTGCAATCCACACCAAGTAAATCATAAAATCCCAAGAAGAACTGTGATTACTGGAAAAGAATACCTTACAGTTGATTGCTGACTGTTTATGGAAGCTAAGACTTTATTATTAAAACGTTGCTGGTCTTTATTGTTCACCATCGTTTTACTGGAACTTGAAACATAAGCAGCCATCTTGAAATTGAAGAGTGCAATGCATGATGGGTATTTTCCGTAAAAATAAAAGTAACTAATTTGTTTTAAACTTTAATTGAAATTTTATTTAATTAAACTGAATATTTTGTGTTAATAAGTTATAAATTTAAATATTTTATTTATGTTTGTATACATAACATTTTTTTTAATTCCTTAAAGCAAAAATCTTCAGGCATTTTAGCCTCACTAAGCATTAAGCACACATCTTGGCAGCAACAATCCTATGCAACGATCTTGTTTTAAACTTAAATTGATTTTATTTTATTAAACTGGGTATGTTTCTGTTATTAAATTACAATTATTAAATTCAAATATATTTTCATACATAAACTTAATAAGATTTTATAAAATGTATACTTAAAAAAATACACTTAGTGAAGAAAACCAGAAAGCCCATCAAATTAAACAAGCACGCAAGTAAAAAAACAAACAAACCCATTTAATTCTTTTTTTCTTAATTACATATAATGTATATAATTTGTTCTGTATTGCTTTATTTGTAATATCAAATACATAAAATTGTAAGTAAATTCCATGTAGCCTAGTCCGAGTTTATTTTTAAATTTCTATGCCGAACAGTTGCCTGTACTACACTAATTACAATTAAGAATTTTTTTTCATTGACACTAATAGGCCTTTATGCAAACTTTTAAGGTTAATTTTTTAACGTAACAAAGAAGTTCAGCTTAACGTTATTGTCATCTAAAATATTTTTGTCTGAACGGTAATTGTAATGAAGGAATAAAGGACGCTACAGATGAAGTCATTTGACTTTGTCTACTCCTACTGCTTTCTTTAAAGAGGTATCAGTATCGAGAAAAGTATCGGTATCGAAAAAGTATCAGTATCGAGAAAGTATCGCGATACTGATACTCAGATGAATAAAGTATCGGTATCAGTATTGAATTGAAAAACCTGGTATCGCACACCCCTGCCAGAAAGCCCAGCTGACAGTTTCTGATAATCCCACTGCGACAAACTGGACCCCCATTGTGATTGATCTTACCTCAGGAGGACCAGTCCTTTAAGCCCTGTCTCTCTGCTTCCTTGGTCATCAGGTAGCCCCAAGGTGTCTCCCTAAAGTGCCATGAGGATGCAGTCACTGCTCTGCAACTGGGTGGTAGAAGGTACCAATGGTTCCCTTGCCCAGGTTTATTATGGCCCTATGTTTCTATTCTCTTATCAGACGAAGAATTTTCACGTGGCCTACTTGGGTCGCAACAGAACAGGGTGGATAATGTTGCCTTCAAGAGAGTGAAAATTTTCCATAGTTCGCTCACTTCCACAATAAAGATCATTTCTTATCTTTTGCAAATTTTTGACTGTGGCTTGTAGACTTCTTCAGGCTCCTCAAAGGCAAGTCTTTTTTCATGTCTTATATGTCTACACGATCTCGGACCGAATTTAAAGTTGCCGGTTTTTCGTAGCCTCCCGAATTTTGACTGTCCTTCGTCACTGCCTAGCCTCCCGTGTAGGGCGTTCCTCATCTCCCAGCTTCCATTTTGTCTGGATGACACAGATAAGCGTAGTTGCTGGCCATTAGGTGTGAAAGCAAAAGGTAGAGCGTGGTTAATTCTCGAACGAGCCTTTGATGGTAAACCCTGATTTCAAGAACAGTCCTGAAAGTCAGCGACGACATGCGTCTGTACTGAGGTTGTAAACGAGCGCCACCGAAAAACGCCTGTTTTTCCAAAAATGAAATTTTTTTTTCCTCGAGGCACCCAAATGCCTCGCCGAGGCATATCTGGCTGTTTTCGCAATAATGGTCCGATTTCCACAAACTCTTCTTAATAGCCTGACAAAATACAAGACTCTTGGGGAAGCCCAAATCCGGACTTTCTTCCTTGAAGACCATTGAAACTACATTTGAAGATTGACCAAAACCGACTACATCGCACTTTCATCATGACCGCCATTATAAAACTCTGTATTTTTGTATCTTCATTTTTTTCTTTTAGGGCAAAAAGCCCGAACATATTAGCTTAGTGCCTTGTAACAGAATTTATACAGACTACCAATTTGCAGTGTGATATTTTTTATTGTGTTTGTCGGCCGCAATCCATATGGAAA
>JAHWFP010143334.1:21572-37542 GCA_023313725.1 Lithobius niger | reverse complement strand
TCGTGCTGCGGTTCTCCGACGGCTGTCGAGGATGAAGGGTGTACGGCGCGGTTCTCTGCGTGCGGTCTACAAAACCTTTGTGCGTGCCATCCTTGATTATCACCTTCCGTTTATTGCTGGTGAGCGCAGGCATGTTTCCAGTCTTCAGACTATCGTGAACGAGTGCTTGCGAGTTGTTACGGGCTGTCTCGTGACGACTCCGGTTGAAGCGTTGTGGGTCGAATCGTGTGAGCCTCCTCTTCGTATCAGGGCAGTGGAGCTCCTCTGTGCATGCGGTATGCGCAATATCAGTAGGGGAGCAGGAGTCTGCGTGGCAAAGGTAATCTCTGACTATGGAACTCTCCGTCCTACGGCTCTGAGTTGCTTGGGGCCTCTGGGTGCGGTTGCCCTGTCGCTTCGTCGTGTGTCATCCATCTCACCCCAGATGGTGGCACGTGTGGTGCCCTTCAGCCCGTGGGTGTGGTGTCCAGCGCTGAGTGAAGTATTTCTGAGTGTCCCAACTGCGTGTGATCTTTTTTGTGATGCATCCTTTTGCCAGAAGACAAGCACAGGGGGGGGGGTTGGTGTTGTCGTCCCCTCACTGAAGCTACGGTACGGTCGTAGTCTCCAATTTGTGTCCTCTAGTACTATGGGAGAGTTGTGTGCCATTTCAGTGGCACTGGATATTGCTCTCGACATGGATCTGCCATCGTTCACTATTCATTCGGATTCGCAAGCTGCTATTGCTGCTCTGTGTCGTGCGGTCCAGCAGCAGGATGTCAGTGATCCAATTCTATACGAAGTGTGCCGTAAACTTCATACTGCAATACGTCGTGGTGGTGTATGTCTCAGGTGGGTGAAAGGCCATGCCGGCTCAATGGGGAATGAGCTGGCAGATGAGTTGGCACGTGTTGCGGCCCAGGATGGGTATGATACCCTCTGGCCCGTTTCCCTTCCAGTCTCCAGGCGTCCGTCTTTGAGGGCTCTTCTGCTGGTAGAATGGGAAAGGGAGTGGGCGTCTGCCTCTACAGGCCGTGTACTATTTGCAGTACAGTCGTAGTGTACCCTTGCGTCACCTCTAGATTTATTTCCACTCTCGACGGCTAGGGTCCTCTCTCGCCTACGTACCGGTCATTCACTTCTGGCAGCCCATCGTCACCGTGTGGGCTGGGCCACATCGCCAGCATGTCCAGGTTGTGGGTCCCCACAGACACCAGAGCATCTCCTGCTAGTTTGTCCTAGACACCGTTGCCAACGGCAGCGCCTCCTCCAGTATGCCGGTCAGGCGCAGAATGTAGTCAGCCTTCTCTCTTGTGGATTGTCACCTGTGACGAGGGCCAGGCTGAGGGCAGTAGCCGTTTTCGTTGGAACCACGGGTGTCCAGCTGTGACGAGTATCCTGGTCTCTTTCTCCGTCTCCCACTCTTCGTTTACGATGTGCCTTCCGTGTAAGTATATGTATGCTGTCTACGAGTGTTTGATATCTTTGTATCTGGGCGCATGGCGTACGGCCACGGCTCGGTGAAATAAATCAATCAATCAACTTTTTGCTCCCCTCTGTACAAACAAACAGTGAAACACATCGATTCAACCAAGAGAGTTACAGTAAGATAATAACAGAAAAACCATGGTAAGACTAACCGTCTGGCTTCAAGCACGCACGTCCCCGTTGCAATGGACACCAGTCTTTAGCCTTGAGACGCCAGCACCCAAGTTGCAGGAGGACGTGTCCATCACCCCGCACCTTGCAAGTGTCACCAGTTTTTAGCTTGGCCCTGGGATCCTACACACAACTTGCAGGAAGACGTGTCCGTCATCACGCATGCTGTTGCAGCAATCTCCATCAACACCTCCACAGACCTTCAAGTTCGCCAAAGTCAAACCATTCATGCTAGACCCTACAAAGTTGGTGTGCACCTAGGTGTGATGAAAAAAGAAGGCGGCGAGTCGCATTTTAGCCAAAGGTATGACGATAGAGTGCCGCCACGTGGGAAAGGCTCCACACTCGGGCCAGGCACGAGGTGGATGTGGCTTTCGAGGTTGAATGCTTGCCTTTCAGCCGAAGGAGTGCTATATCTTGGGCAGATGATGGGAAAAGGACTGCCAAGTCGCATTTTAAACGCAAGAAGGCAGAAGGCCATGCTGCAAATGGTCTGCAGACGAAAGCTGATCACAGCTTCGTGCTAGGTTGGTGACCAAAGGCATGAATGCTTGCACACAATGCCGATCCTCGGTGCCAAAGGTATTGAAGACTTATTCGCAACAAAACGCACTTTGGTGTCGGATAAGTCCAAGAAGTGATAACGGAAACTTGAGCTGATTGAACAGCTGGGTCAGAAGGCAAGGCATGAGCCTGGTGAGTGACAGTGCCCGATGATTCAAAGTATGAGGGCATGAACGTTAGCTGCCCAGCCCTACCGTATTCTTGCTCCGTCAGACTTCGGGCCATGGGCGGATACGCAAGGGTAGCATGCTGAGCAAGAGACAGGACGAAGGTGAGGTCTGATGAATGAGAGTGGCCGATGATTCAAACTATGAGGGCATGAATGAAGTGAGGAAAGAGAAAGCCCAGAGAGAGAAAGAACTAAAATGGGTAATGGACTGCTTTGCTGGTCTTTTGTGTACCCTTCGGCAACTGCAAATACTGCTGAGCTTTGATTAGCTTGAACGGGGCCATGCCTCTTATTCGTGCCATCTTATGCTTATTTTCATAGTTTGTCCGGTAGACAGATCCTGACACCTTCTGCCTTTCCAGCGCTGATAGAGATTGGCTCCTCATGGTTACGTGATCTTGACGTGCACTAAATGAAAGTTGGTAGAAGAGAGACGTGGATTGTAAGCAGTGGAAGCGAAACTTGGTGATTCCTGACACATTCAGTGAGAAGCGAGTGACTTGATGGTCCCGACATGTTCAGTCTTTCCAGCACCGATAGAGATCGGCCCTTTGTGGTTACGTGATCTTGACGTGCACTAAATGAAAGCAGTGTTTGTGAACATCGGCCATGTCCTCGGTCTTAGGTTTAAATAATGGTCCTGATCAGATCGCAACCTTACTCTTACGACCAATGTTCTTGTGATCTGGAGCCCTATGTAGTCCAAATGACTCGCGCTCACAAACGGAGAATGGGGAAGATTACTTCTCAACACCAAGTTTAGCCACATGTTAACAAACGTACTTCAACTTCAACGATGAAGGTTTAGACCCACACTGGAGGAGAGAGAGAAGGGCTCGGTGAGAGATACAGAGAATTGAAAAGTGGACCGAAAACGGTTACTGACTTACTTTCTACGGTTTGAGTGCTCTACGTCTTCTTTGGATGGTTCGGGTGCACTCAGGACGGGTTAGCTGCTACGATAACGGAGTGTGTTTACTTTTTCGGCGAGGGAATCATCGGTCTGTGTTTACGTCTTGTTCGCATGGATTGGGCACATGACTGGTGGTGCAAGCAGGTCAGGCCAGATCGGGAAAGAAAGGAGTCCCTGGGTTCGCCTAAATTCCATGTTCTATGTATACTTTGGTTCTCGATGAATTCTCCGAAAGAAAGGCTGCATGTCTTTTTATTTATTGCTTGCTGGAACTCCCGGGAACACTCAAAGCAATGCCCGGGGTTAATATAAATTATGTTCTTCCCTACAACAGAGGGATACATACACTGTGGCACCGATTACGGCATCGAGCAGTGTCCCGCACTTTGCCGAAGGCATGCACTAGAGAATGGCAGCTGTCTCGTGCGCAGCGTGCCTGAACCCATAATTAATGGGATTGAGAGAGTTCTGTAAGATGATTTGGTTCTGTGATACCGTGTGATCGCACGTACGAAATAAAGAAAGTAAGAAGGGCAAGTAGAGCTTGAAAGATGAATGGAAAGCGGGGTTCTGCCGAAGTGGTGAGGGGAAACCTGGAGAAAAATACAAAAACCACAAATGCGCTCGATACGAGAGACACCGCTCGTCCTCGTGACCAAAAAGAGCATGACATAAAAGAATGATATTCAGAAGTTGCTTGAGACTTACCTGCTGCTTTGTTGATCTTGCTGTGCAACGTCGCCGGATGGTGTTAGCACTTGGGTGTCGGAGGCATCACATTTCGGGGACTGGTAGCTGTTAACGAGCTTTGAGCTTCGAAGCAGCAGTGCCGTGACCTGACTTGGGAGTTTCGGCTCTTCTGCTATAGATCCTTGGGCGGGCATTTGATCCTTTGGCTTCGGCCTTAGAGGTTAGGTGTGTCGTGCACGACCGCCGGCGAATGCATTTAAGAGACTGGTCTTGTACTGAGGACGAGCACTGATGCCTTGTCTGGGCCTACCGTAATTTTGCTCCGTCGGTCTTTAATTGTTCTGTGATTCTACGAATGATTCGAGCAGACTGGCTGTGTGGCAGGCATGCAATGGTAGCATCCTAGGCATAGCTGGTGAGCTTGGATATGGTGTTTGACTAGACTCACTTGCGTGGTAGTCTGGCTGCCCCTCTTGCGCTCAGAACTGGTTTGGGATGATGTTGGCTGCAGGCCTGTGAGTCTGGTGAGTCCTGCTAAAGAGTTAGCGGCTTGGCCCTGCCATAAACTTGCTCCGTCGGTTTTTGGGCTATGGACGGGTATGCAAGGGTAGCATGTCCGGCCGTGTTTGAGCTTCAGTAAGTGGACGATCCTAACTTGCTTGCTTTACATGCCTCCGTCTTGGACTGGCAGTGCTTGAGTGGTGAGCGAAGTGGTTGTTTCTTTCTGTTGTTCCCTGGGATGTGTTCACTGTGGGTGAATGGGCCTGTGATGCGCTGCTGAAAGCGTTTGAACATTAGCGGCTTGGCCCTACTGTAAGCTTGCTCCGTCGGTCTTCGGGCTATGGACGGGTACGCAAGGGTAGTATGTTGAACCGTGTTCGAACTGGAGTATGCAGACAATCTTTACTTGCTTGTTCCACTCCGTGCCGCGTGTTGAGCTTATTCAGTGACGGGCATATTAGCTGTTTCTGGCCGTTTCTGAGTCCGTGATGTGTTCGTTGTGGGTGAAAGAGACTGGTGATGTGCTGCTGAAAGAGTTTGTTCCGGCTTCGCCCTACCGTAAGTTTGCTCCGTTGGTCTTCAGGCTATGAACGGGTAAGCGTGTTCGAGCGACATCTGACTACTCACTACCCAGATGTGCCATTTTGTTTTTTTTTAATCTTGCTGCCAAAAAGTCAAACTCCCTAATCGCTTACTTACAATACAGTGTAAACAGTGCCCATGCAGTGTTGCATACTTCACAGTTCATTACATTCACTAGCCTAATTCTGTATTGTCAGCAATAATAATAAAGTTAATAAAATTGCTTGCACCAAAGTCAGCTCTTGCAAACTCGTCAAACAACTTTTTGCAAAATTCTTCCACAAATCTCGCTTAAATCTGCGGGTTCACCTATGGTATTTATTTCAAATGCAGATCCCGCTCGTTTTCCGATGCACACCATGTTAATTTACATGCAGTAGAGCTATTGATGACCATTTGTTCCCAGAATTCTGCACTACATGGCCTCCATTCATGTTTGTGGCAGAGTGATATCACCAGTCAATACTGGTACGTGTGAGCCGTAGTGAAGGCTAGCCATTTACTACTGGACGCGGTCACACAGTCAAAAATTTAAATTTTTTGTTGTTAAAAATATTCGAAGCGTGGCCGACGAATATCGTCAGTTGAAAACGCCACTGGCTTTTAGCTACTGGAGCCCTGTGCGAGTCTATCTTGAACGACGCCAACAAGATGCTAAAATGGCTAAGTGCGCAAAAATAGTACTACGCTACACGGCTTCAATAAATTCAGACAGGCATTGTGGTAACTTACAGGTCTTAACACTCATGAAAGTTTGTGAAATATGCATGTCAAACACTGTAGATCAATAATTTTCACGCTGGCAATTAATTTCGTCCATATTTAGTGCCGTTTCTTACCCATTTCCATGCGAATACGGTCACCTTTGCCTATCGCTATACTCACGCAATGCCGGTTTTTAGTCTTCCGGCTGAGAAGACTATTGCAACGACTTTGTCCATTCAACCGTCGCTTTTTTCAACTTCTCAACGGTACCAGATATTGACGACCATTGTTTACAACGTTAGATTCAGTGTGAGAAGTTAGTTAAGTAACATTGCAAATTAAAACATCGTTACTTCCTTATAGCCAAAAGAATTCTTCGACGTAACTAAATTAAATATTAACATTTGATCGTCGAATTAAAATCCAAAAACTCTATAAAACCAAATGGATTTTAGCATCGTTTAAAATAGTCTTGTCGCATTGTTGCATGAATGAATAGGCTTACCGTCGAACCAAATTCTCCATTAGGCCTATCTGCTACTTAAGAATAAAAAATGCATTTTTAAAATTAGGTCTAAAATTGAAAATTAGGCCTAAAATCATGTTACCATGGCAACATCAAGTTGCTACGAGTCGCTGCTGGCTTCATCAACAGCGTCTCTGTCGTCACGTCCCTACTACCACTGATCTACATACGCTACGCTGCGCGTTACATTGTAACACTGTAACTGTGTGCCTGTAGGCTTAAAAATGAATAGGCTTATTATAGAATCAATATCGCCGTTAGCTGCTACTTACGAAATTAAAACAGCTGGTTAAAATTAGGCCTAATAGCTGAAAATTATGCCTAAAATGTAAAATAAGCCTAAATGCTAACACATTTTTAACCAACAATTGTGACGGCTACTGCTTTTAGATTAGTATAATAGAGATAGCTGTTGTAGTGCATGATAGAGGTGTGCGCCTCAACATTGAAAGTGAAGGAACTTTACAGAAGAACGGTGCGACTAGGCAGTCGCTGTAGCCACTTGTTATTCGATTCTACTGCGAAATCCACCAAATTTTTTCTCAAAATCGGCGTGCACGTCTATCACAGATTACAGGAAGTCCGTTTGAAGGCGTCGATGTCGAATTCATGTCCTCGATGAAGGTTTACAGTCGTTTGAGTCCATGATTTAGGGCCGCCAATTTTGTAGAGAGTCGAGCTGCCTTTGACAAAAACGCTCACCCCGTCATGAATGCGCGCAGCAATTGCACCGAATAAATCAGTCGGAAACGTCTATCAATCCAAATAACATGTTTATTGTTTAATTCAAACACGGTGAATCTAGGGCGAAGCTTCAACTACTCTGAAAGGTGGAAATCTGGAGATCAGAGTTCTTACATTCAGACATGATGCTGCCACTGCAACCACACGTGCACTTGGAGCCATTGCTTGAACGTTACTGCAACTGCTGCATTACTACGCACGTAAGCATGGTCGCCTCCGGGCATGGAGCAAGCGGGGAAGTGGCAATCAGGGGCAGCATCATTACATATTTTTATTATTATTATTATTAAACCACAGGGCCCAGGTTACACAGTTGATGGGCAGGTCACGGGCACCGCAACTGGCTGCAAACAATGAAGCACACCACTTACGGGCCATGTCGTCTGCTTCTCCACCTTATAATTTTCCCTTGCATGAAACAATACTTACAGTAAGTATATTTCATGCATTCTGTTTTTTGAATTGTCATTTTTATTGATTTCTTACTATACAATTTCAAGTTTGCACCTTAATATACAGTGCTTCATTCAGTTATCATTATGATGAACTTCATGGATATCGTCCATATCGTTGTCTTTTCAGCTTGTCGGGGTCCTTTTCTGTACACTCATCTGAACTCTCACTGTTTTACGCTATAACTATAAATTTATTTTATGGGCATTTTACGTTTATGGAATTTGTGTTCATTTGAAATGGAGCCAACAAATACAGGGTGCTCCATAAAGTACTGTTAAAATATAGGCCTAAAATAGCCCTATACTTGGCCGTCACGGCAGGGATCTCTTCCGATCTCTCATGTAGTATGAATTCTAAATGAAACTAAATGGAAAAAAAAAGGATACAAATAATGTCCTTCTGATCGATGCCTACGTTCTTAATGATAATTGGCCAACTTACTAACGTCTGCTTCATTTACATCTGCACTAGTTCAACCAGTTTCCCTGAACGTCTTTAGCAAGTTAGAGATGGTGGTAACGCATGGTGGAGGTATATCTGGATGAAGTTGGTGAAATTGTTCTGGAACCTGCACAAAGGTTTAAGAATTGAATCCATGCACACCCCATAGCAGCACCATTTCAATGTGGTCCTCAATAGTGTATATGGCTGGCATCCTACCTCAGGCCACAATAATAACACAGATATAATTGTAGTTTGAGCCTCCACAACGTTATTCAGAATAAAATGTAATGAAACAGAATGCAATCAACTATAGAAGAAAGGAGGGATAAAATAAGGGCACTGCAGCACAATGGTTATTTGTGCCCGTACTTTGCTGAACTCTTTTCAAAGCACTGCTGAAAAGCTACAAACACATGACTATAAGTTAAAAATAAAGGGGAGAAGATAGGATTACAAACTGAGCAGATGCGGCTGAAGATGTACACCACGCAACACTTCACCAGATGCTTGCAGATTCCAATACATCTCTAATATCACACCTACTGCCATAAAAGTAAAGATAATTCTTAACATGTAAGTTTTTTAATGGGCCTACTAACTTTAAAGCCACTTTAGGCCTAATATAGGCCTGTTTTAGGCCTATATTTTTCCAGTACTTTACGGATCACCCTGTATAAGCAAATGCAAGCTATTACGGCGTCACGTTATCCGCTTTCTTTTTATTTTGAACTTACAAAAATGCAGTAGCCTACCTAACATTTCTTAAAAATCTCAATGTTATTCAGACGAAACTAGCTCGCTGCTTAAAAAAGAAATCCGCGATAGAGATGATCGTTTGCTTCGCAGCAAAACCATCTACATAATTAGAAACGTGATATTTGTTTACATGTTTGTATTAGACAAATGAAATTATTAAAGCATAAATATGCATGTTTTGCCGTGCGAAGCTAAGGTACGAGTAACGTGAAAGGTTGCACAAAAGTGTAATATTGTTTTGAGAAAGTCACTTACCTAACAACAACAAAAAACGAATCTGTTCCCTGCAAAGATTGTTTAAAATAACTTGAGATACACTTATTTATTAAAATCACAGGTCTTTTAACTCTCTTAAATGTGTAATAGGAAAGATTTGGAAATTTACCAATTTTAGCACCATTTCTCATCACTAGATGCCATTGTTACCATTGTTGGCTGATTCAACTTGTATGCATATATTTTTGTTTATACCTAAAAAGACAAATATTATTTTAAAAATATATGCATATAGTATAACATCTAAGTAATACAGGAGTTATTTAAATTGCATTCGGTTAACACATTTTACTGACAATGCTACCTACTGACAAGAAATAGTAATAAAATTGGTAAATTTCAAATTCTTTTCTTTATGGCATAAAATTCTGCATGCTGTGTATTTTAATAATTATTTTTGTATTTAATAGAGTTAAAAAGATCTGTTATTCAAAGGTGTACATTACTATAATAAACAAAATAATGTAAATGGTCATATATACTCTTTGTTTCTTTGATATGTTTGCTTGATTTGATCTCGTGATGAAGCTAATAAACGTACTGGTGATATGCAGTGAAACCTCTATTTTGACAATTCTTGCAAAAAAGCGCCCAATTTTACCTGGGGGAAAGGTCAAAATTGGTTTCTATTGCCTAAGTGAAAATATACACCACCTGTAAATTCCTGCATTCAGTTCCTGTATGCTCTGTTACCCTGGGGGATTAAAACTCCTTAGATCCGCCCAGCACAGGGACCCTAGCGCATGCGCAGACCTTCCATAAATGGTGTGACGTTGTTAGCCAGCCATCTACTTTTCCCCTCAATATGTCATGTTGGTGACTCAAGAAGAGAGGTTGGGTGGGTACAGATAGTGTATATTTTCAAGTAGCCAGTGTAGATAGTGTAAAATTGGGCTTTCCAGTAGCCATTCATGAAAATACCCACTACCTGTAAATTTTGCATTTACAGCTGACCTCGTCAGGGATTGGTGGCGGGCACCACATGATGGGTTCCCTAGGTTCTGAGCCGGGTTCCCAGTGAGATCTAGTCTTGGCTGATGTCAATGCGCAAAGGCTATCTGCAACTAGTCTCGACATATTTAAATGCGCAAAGGCTATCTGCGATGGGAATGGACTTTCTGAGGCATGGCGAAGCGAGAAAGTTTAAGTCGAGTTTCATAATCCTTTCGAAGAGGGGGAAAGCTTGCCTTAATGAGGAAGGGGCGATAGGGCGACAGTCTTGTTGGTTGAGGATGTTCTCGGAATTGGCGATACGAGAAGATGTTACGAGAGTTTCATCATGAAGGGGTGTGGGATGATGGAGGACATGGAAACGTTGAACACCACAGCATCTATCGTCAAAATGTTTAGGTTGTACTATTTGAACAACTAATTTTTTGAGCTTTCATGAATGTAGTGGCTGAAAGGCTGAATGGATCATCTAGCATAAATGACAGCGAATTTGTGACTTTACCTTGAAATAGTACAAAGATGAAGCCAACGACATTCGCCCTTGTAAACTGTCTTTAATAACATTTGGAATGAGATTTTAACCAAAAATTGTCTTTCTAATGATGGTGTTCACTTCACAATGGGGGAAAAGACTCTTGATGGAAACCATACTGCGCAGTAATATTTTTGGCAGTGCTTCATGTTCCACCATTGGTTCGGAAAACTAAATTCAATTAATGGGACTGTTGTTTTTAAACATAAACCGCCGAGCCCCGATTGCGACCTTGTTAATATTGGTACAGTGTCAGCTGAGCCCGCCAGCCCTGCTTTGTTTTCTTGCATTTCTAGTCCCCAGTATCTAAAATGTTGTCTTTTTAATGCTAGAAGCCAGAAATGTAAACTTGCCGAATTTCGCTACCTGCTTGGTGTGGAGGCCTACGACATGGTTCTGGTTGTTGAAACTTGGCTGAATGGCTCTGTTCCTGATTCGATATTGGTACATAATTTACCTCATCAGGTTTTCCGAAGAGACCGCGGCTCACCCGCGCGTGGTATTGCTCTTTTCTTAAACAAGAAATATATTTTCAACTTAATTGCTAAATCTGATGGTGTGGAGGCATTTAGTTTTGACCTGGGACCAGATCTCGCTAGAGTTACTTTGGGTTACAATCCAAAAAATACTGATGTTGAAGTTGTCAATAGAATGTGCGACTTCATTAAATCCACTATGTTACCAAATCTACCAAACATTATAGTGGGTGACTACAATATGTCTCGTATTGAGTGGAATAACGCAAGATATAATGTTGTTCCTCAAAGTCACTTTTTCGATACGGTTACTAAGTTGGGCCTTAATCAACTTGTTCTTGAACCTACTCGCGAAAAAAATATCCTTGATCTGGTTCTTGTTGATAATGACCGTCTTATATTTGATGTTAATGTTTTAAACCATTTTGGCAACAGTGACCACTGTATCGTAAAGTTCTCCATCGCCTGTGATGCCTCTTTTTCTTCACAAAAAAAAGTTGCTTCGGTGAAAAAGGGTGTTGACTTTCAAGCTTTGCATAGCCTTCTGCATGATATTGACTGGTCGGTTGACCTCGATGGTATCTATGACATTGAAACTCTGTGGACCTCTTTTCACAATCGTCTTGTTGAGGCTGTTAGCCTTTATACTTTTACTTAAGGTTTTTGCTCTGATAAAGTGATCTACCCTAAGTCCATTCGGAAGTTGGTCAACAAAAAGAAAAAGCTGTGGAAGATTTTCAAGAACTCACGGGACCAAGCTTCTAAACTTGCATACAATCTATGCAGTAAAAATGTAACGAGCGAAATTACAAAATTCGAAACTGCTCGTGAACTTAAAGTCATTAATGAAGGAAATCTTTCGGCTCTCTTTCGTCACATTAAACGCAAAACAGGTGTGTCCCGCAATCTGCCTCCTCTTCATTCTACTAACAATTTGCTGACTGATGATTCTGATAAAGCTGATCTATTTAATGAAGCCTTTTCTCAAAATTTCATTGTGGACAATGGTCGTCTGCCTGCACCTCCATTGCAGGCAACCACTTCTTTTAGCACGGTCAAGTTCTCGACGAATACTATCATTGCTGTTCTTTCGTCTTTTAAGAACAGTCATGCTTTGGGTCCAGATGGATTCTCTGCTGCTTTCTATAAAGAATTTGCGCAAGAGCTAGGTTTGCCGCTCACTATTATCTTGGAGAAATCCCTTAAATTAGGCAAACTTCCTTCTTGTTGGAAACAAGCCATCATTACTCCCATCTACAAAAAAGTAAATGCAGCAGATTCTTGTAATTATAGACCTGTCTCTTTGACATGTGTACCTTGAAAACTCCTGGAACGCATCATCCGTGACCAACTTTTGGTATACCTTAAGGAGAGTGAGCTTTTGGACCAAAACCAGTTTGGTTTTTTGGCTGGTAGGTATTTCACGATGCAACTTTTATGTTGTCTCGGCGACTGGACTATGGCTTTGGAAGTGGGTGTACCTACCGATGTTATTTTGATGGATTATGCTAAAGCTTTTGACTCCGTATCCCATGTTAAACTTTGTGCCAAACTGGCCTGCTATGGAATAAATGGCGAGGTTCTTGTTTGGAACTCCGATTTTCTATCAAATAGATCCCAACGTGTCCGTATAAAGTCTGTCATCTCTAGCTCTAAGCCAGTTATTAGTGGCGTCCCTCAGGGATCGATTATTGGTCCTCTACTTTTCTTATTGTTTATTGGTGATCTCCAGGCCGATAATCCCAATAAATTCGCTGACGACATTAAGTTATACCAGCATATCGTAAATGAAAATGATTATTTAGAACTAGCCTCAGCATTGAGGCATACTGTTTGCTGGTCGCAGGACTGGCAGTTACCCCTTGCTGCACCTAAATGCGTGGTCTTCCACAATGGATCAAAAAATGATCACTTAAATTACTATTTGGCAGATGAACCTTTAAATCATCTGCAGGAAGTTAAAGATCTTGGTATCTGGTTCACGGGTGATCTCAAGAGTGCCTCCCACTGCAACCACATTGTAAAAACTGCTAGACAAAGAGCAGCCATAATTAAACGTTGCTTCACCTCCAAGGATAGCAAGACTTTGTTTTGGGCTTTTTGCGTCTATGTCAGACCTATCTTGAATATGCGAGTCCTGTTTGGTCCCCACACTTAATCAGGGACATTGACCATGTCGAGTCGGTTCAACGATCGTTCACCAAGTGTCTGTTGGGTCTCAGGGATAAACCGTATGGAAGCCGTCTAAAGGCTTTAAAGGCATCTCTCTGGAACTGCGTAGGCTTAAATCTGATCTCAGGCTTACCTATTCCCTTCTACTTGATGTTTCCAATGTTGATTACAGCCGCTTCTTCTCCATTCACTTTGATTGTAGGACCAGGGGCCATCCATTTAAACTTACTGTCCAACCTAATGTGCGAGATTGTCGTAAGTTCTTCTTCTCGCATCGTGTTGTTAAAGTGTGGAATGAACTGCCCACAGATGTGGTGACTTCGCCATCATTAGCATGTTTTAAATCCAGACTCGCAAAATGTGAGTTAACGAGGTATGTCAGGTGGGCTTAGCTATTTTTACTTTTTACTTTTTACTTTTTTACTATTTTACTATTTAGCTATTTTTACTTTTTGTGTTTTTTGGGTCTTTTTTCTTCCCCAACCTGCTTTTTATTGTTCTTAACTTTTCTTTGGGCAGGTGTTAGTGGTCACCCACGACCCTTCCTGTTCCCTTTGCAAGCTCTGGTGCATAAAATGTTTTTATTTTTTTTTTTATTTATACCAAAAGAATACCAAACTATGATTGGCGGATACACGTCATTTGCTCTTGAATTCGACAGTTCATCTAAACGAAACTACGTTATTTATTGAAATACTGAATTCCCTTTCATAGTTATCAAAATTATACCCCTTCCTTTATTGTTCGTCTTGAAATACCCTTTCCAATGATACCAAACACAACCGGTAGTCGTACTAATGAATCATGATTAATGCATGGTGTATCCCATAATGGAAATAGTAGGGCATGCTGTATAGTATCCAAAATTGAAGGAATTGTGCACTTTGTGTTAACAGCATGAAATTTGCTATGGAGGCACATGAAGGGGAACTGAAAAAATAGCGAGTTCAAACGTCCTCCATTCCTGATTGGGGGGAATGGGTTGACTTTATGTCCCCCCCCCATATGTTTTTTATATTTTTTTACTGTAATTCCTTAACCATCAACAAATCAACCATTAAAACCAATCATTAAACCCCAAAATCGTATTTTAAGTATATAACCCTTAATTCGAGCGAACGCTCCTCTTTTAAAATTGTTTGCTATTGTGATTTTCGGTTTCAAAGTGCTCTTGCGAGCCCTTTAATATCCCGAAGTGGACATGCTTAGGATACTATGAAAGGGGTGAAGAACTATTCTTTCCATCAATCCTAACCAAACTGCTTTATCTTATGCAGGGACCTTTCTATGCCTATTTAATGGTTGTAATGGCGAAGCGGCAAAAGTGCACGGTGATTTTCAAATTCAAAGTGTTCTTGAAAGCACTCTCTTAGACCGAACTGAACGTGCTTCGGATATTCTGAAAGGTGGGGAGCTATTATTTCCATCAATCCAAACCAAAGTGGTTTATCTTAGATAGGGACCATCCGATGCCCGCTTGATGGTGAAGTGGTAATGGCATAGCAGTGAAAGCGTGTAGCAATTTTCGAACTTCAAGTGCTCTTGCGGTCTCTCTAATAGCCCGAAGTGGACATACATAGAATATTCTGAAAGATTCTATTCGTTCCAACAACCTTAGCCGAAATTGCTTATCTTAGATGGGGACCATCCTAAACCCTTTAAAAGGTGAAGTTGTAATGGCATAGCGGTATTTTTGATTTCAAAGTGCCACTGTAATGCTCGTATTTATGTAGCTGTGTATTTAAGCTACACAGTATTGGTTATGACTGATAAAAAGAATAGATCCCCACCTTCCAAAATATCCTAAGCATTTCCATTTCGGGATAGTAAAGAGCCAACAAGACAGCTTTAAAATCGAAAATCACAATACACTTTTGAAGAACGGTCCCTATCTAAGCTAAACAGTTTTGGTTCAGATTGATGGATAAAAAGATCCCCATCTTTTCGAATAACCTTAGCATGACCATTTTGGGTTATTACAGAGCTCACAAGAGCAATTTGAAATCGAAAATTACCACATCTTATCACGCTATGCTAATTCAACTTCACTTTTAAACTGAGGTAGAATGGTCCCTATCTAAGCTAAACCACTTTGGTTAGGATTGATGGAAAGGATAGTTCCCCACCTCTCAGAATATCTTAAGCGTGTCCACCTCGGGCAATTGTACAGCTCGCAAGAGCACTTTGAAACCAACATTCACTATATTTGAAACGGTATTTCACGTCTATGGAATTTGTGTCCATTTCAAGTGGAGCCAACAATATACGCAAATACAAGCTAATACAACGTCACGTCATCCCCTTTTTTTATTTTAAATACACCAAAATGTAGTGCATTTTGCAAAGAAAATCGCTCAGGCCCGTTGCCAATTTCTGACCGGAATGCTTTCACCTTATGAGGATATGGCTTCAACCATGTCCTCAAAGTCATTCCGACGAAACTACTTTGCTACATAAAACGAAATCAGCGAGAGAGATGATCGTTTGCTTCGCAGTAAAACCATCAAGCTAAATAAAAACGTACTATTTGTTTACTGGTTTGTATTAGACAAACGAAATTATTATTCAAGCATAATTATTATTATCATAAGTCCTCTCTCCAGCAAAACTAAATCTATTAATTTCTTCGTTTCTATTCAATATATTTCGACCAAACTTGGTCAGATAGTAGATAGCAACTTATCCAAACTTTACACCAACTTTTACGCAACTCCGTGCAAGAGTAAACGTAATGAATACGGATGCAAACATATTTACGTTGCCGTTTGGACTTATATGTCAGACTGCCTAAGCGGGGAATCGAACCCCGGACCTTTGAAATCAAAGGCCAAGGTCCTACCGCTGAGCCAGACTGACACGGCCGTGTCAGTCTGGC
>JAHWFP010143331.1:0-14567 GCA_023313725.1 Lithobius niger | reverse complement strand
TGAAAACCAATAATTACTTGGGAAGAAACCAAGCAAGGTTTCAATAAAACTGACAAATTCGTATCAACGAATCGGGGGTGGGGAGGGGGAGGGGGTTGGCGCTGAGATAGAAAACCTAAGTCAAGGGAAATTCGAGAAGTCGAGAAATCGAGGAGTGCTGCAACAATTTATTGTGGGGCAAGGTAGCTTGATGGTTGGCTTGACTACCTCATGTCAAAGAGGTCCCGGTTTGTTCCTGACATCACCGTAGCCAACCCAGCCATTTTCGGGAAGAGGAGGGCCATGTGATGCCTCGTGCTCATGTTGATTGTGTCGTGTAAAAGATCCTAGGAATTTTCGATTGGATTACCTAGCAAAATTGACCTTCTCGCCTTCTGGTGCCGTGGCTTCGGCTGGGAGCGCGTTAAACCTACCACCAAGATACATTACGTTTTTTTTGGTTTAAAATATTCGGCTTACAACACAGAAAGAGTCAACTAAAATCCTTTCTAGGCAGCAAAATGGCGAATTTGCGAGAAGTTTCCAAAGTCCGTCAACAGATGGCGCCCCTTGAAGCATGCAAAGTACAGCAAGCGGCGTGGTTTCCAAAGTCTGTCAAAGGAGCCACATACCGAAATCAAACGAATCGCACACCGAAGCTAACTAACAAATATTACACGTAGGCAAATCAACGGAATATCTCAACGGAATATCTCTATATCTGATGGAGGAATTTCACCTTCGAACTCGTGAAGAATGTGGAAAATGTAGTCAAAGCTCAGTACGAAGTAATGGTATTATTTTACCATGCACACGATTATACACAGTGAAAAGAAATCGTCTAAAAGTCACCATTGTGTCACGACCTTTAGACGGGAAAAAAGTAAACATCTCCGAGAATATATGAGATAACAATTTCATCTTCGAACTAGCTTTTTTCAGAACAAATTTACGAGCGTTACCCATTCTCAAAAAGACAAACACACACAGAAACACACGAAATCTTATTCCAGTCGCGTATTCGGCCTCGTTCGCATCGCTCTCTCGGCCATTTACTTGCACTGTGAGTTTCTGAGATTTGATGCTGTAAAAACGGATTTATACTAATAGGTGCCGTATAAAAGTTGTAAGATAATTGCCTAAAAGTTATAAAATGTAATTAGCAGTAAAACAAACCGGGCCATGTTATTTCAACCACGGACGGGCGGTTTAATTAATGGTTTAATTACACAGAATACTCCACGCATTTACTCAGCTGCTTAATCTGCTATTTTTATGTAAATAACTCGCGAATGTAAATCTTCTTGCTCCAGAATTGGAGAGTTCGTTTATTTATTTTTAATTAAAACATTCAGTCGCATAAATAATAAAACCACCAAGTTACACGACAAAAGATTTGCCTACATTTCTTTAAAAAAAAAACAAATGCAAACATAGAGCTAGCAGACTTTCAAAGGAAGAGGGGGGGGGGAGGAATAAGGGTACAATCGGAAATAAGGAACAAAAAGCACTGAAAAAAGGGCAAAACGCAACCTTTTCATTTGAAGATACCAGGAGCGGCATGAAGGAGTCGCCAACACATTTCTGTCCCTTGTTCCACCGTTCGTAATGAGTCCTACTCCCATACCGCCAGTTATCAAACTAGTGTCCGTTTTTATTTTTGCGGAAAACGTACGTCATCAATTTCGTTTGTAGGGTTTTACGTGTTAAATATATATAAAAAATCAAAACTGGTAAAAGGGACCGCCAAGTTCCGAACGGTTCGGCCTTTCAAAGGAGTGATACCAACACACCAAAACATTCGCCAAGTTAATCGCACCGATTAATAGTGCGAAGGTTAAATAAAAACTATAATATTGCTACTTTCGGTAGCAATGTTCAAGTTTTCATTTAACGTCCAAAGTATTATTCGGTGCGATTAACTTGGCAAATGTTTTGGTGTGTGGATATCACTCCTTTGAAGGGCCGAACCATTCGGAACTTGCCGGACCCTTTTACCAGTTTTGTTTTTTGATATGATATCAGTTCTTTTTTTTAAACTTGTGTATTAGACTCAACTCAGTTAACCTGCAAATGTGTACTAAAGTGCCACGTCAACAATAGCTTGAATGGCCATTTTTCCATTATTTTAATGTCATATCATATCTTTGAGAGGCCGAACCATTTTCAACTTAGTCGTCTCTTTACCAGTTTTTGGCTTTATTTTGACGTTTTGTTTGTTTTCGTGAATTGGACGTAGACACAATTTCTTTGGCGACGTTGTTTAGATTGGTGACGACACACTAGCGTGTGTCTAGATACGCACGTCAGTATACACGCTGTCATTGTCCGAACTTTAGCCGTCTAATCAGAGACAATGCCGACAATACTGACAATGGTTATAACAATACTTTCTTACTTACGCGCCCTCCCACGCCATTTCCGTTACACCCCAGGTTCTAAACCGGAAAAGGTATGCAGTTCGAATCGTACTGCAGCCATTCGTCAAATTTTATAGCTGGTAGCCTTCCCGCTATCTCGGTATCGGTGAATACTCACCTTATGGAAATTAACATGGGGATGAGCGGACTAGAAACGTAACACATTTGCAACGTTATTGAGGGTCAAATTTTGCATTGAAAGACGCGTAGCTGACATTCCTACATAAGTTAATTTTTGTCATTGCTCTCCATTTTACCACAATTTTAGCTTTTGTGTCGCGTTATTATTTTTCCCCAAGTACCTGAAATGTGCTCAACTATGCTTCAATGGATTACGTCTTTGACAATTAAATTGATGTGATGTTTGTTGCCTAACTTGGCGCGACACACTAGCGTGGGTCTAGATGTGAAAAATATCCCTTAAACTGCGAATACTCCAAGCAAGTGTCATTTCGCAAGAACTAGCGTTTAAACTTACTTAAAACAAGGAATGCATTTCGTTTCTCGAGCCAAGGCCGACTCGAGTAGAAATTGCGTGAGAGCGGGACGGGGGAAATGCACCTTTTACTAAAATTAGGACTGCGACTAGAATCAGGTTTACCTACGTGAGAAATACGTCTTGAAACAGTAGTGTAGTACAAGTATTTTGTTGGTTTTCATTTGCAAACAGCTACTCTAAACTATACTTCATGCTGGTACCATTAAATAAAAGTGTGCTAACAAGTTCCAACCCAGTTTGGGTTCGTGCTCCCAAAAAACAACAAACAATAAGGTCCAACTCACATCCGTAGTTACCTGACCAATGTTAAAACGATGAGGTATAAATCCCGTATTCGCATGGCTGCATCATTGCTCAACACTGGTTGAATACTTATTCTGCACACTTATTTTGCATACTTTTAGAATGCTTACAAGTATGACCATCTTTATTGAGCAATGTGCTACTTTGGATCGCTACTTAAGATTTTCCATTAGCCTTACATTCTGTACCTCCAACATTACCTTCTTTAGCAACTGCATCTAATCTATAGCGTCGGCATTGTTGTGCGATTCCGAAGTGCCCCTTCAGTGAACAAAGGAAACAAGATATTGCTCCGTTAGACTGCAACCAAACTTTAGTAACAATATCCAACGCGTAACCTCCCTTCAAAGTGTATTGTTAAAGCATCGTTGTTCAGTATACGACGCGCCATGGCTGTTTGCTGTGAGTGCACATCACGTGACTGGGCTAGTCCAATCAGACGGCCAAACAACCGTTGTTCTCGTTCGTCATTGGCTAACTTATGGTGACGTCACGGCAAACAGCCATTGCGCATGGTATAGAGCGGACTGTTGCTTGATTCCGAATTTTTCCTTCAATGAACAAGGGAAATAAGAAATAGATGCGTCAGTCAATATGGAAATTATTGTAACAATTCGACACTCAGAACGTAATATTTCAGCAGCCTGTTAAAGTGTTATCGCTCGATTGTTGTCCGAGCTCTCAGACAAAAAGGAAATGAGAACTTCTCCCTTCACGCGACAACGGTATTTCCGTTCGGCCTGCTACATGATACGAAAAAACGGTAATAACGGTACATTCGTATTAGTTCAGTCTTAGTTTATAGAGGGCGCCATGTGTTTTATGTGGGAATTTCTGTTTTTAGCCTAAAATTAAACTAAACTAAACGAAACTAGCTTGTATTTAATTATTATTTAGCCTATAGCTTAGTTGTAATTTAGTTTACTATAGATTAGGGCTGAGAAATGAGCAAAATTTACCAGATGGAACACCTGGCGCCCTCTGAAAACTCGGATGCAACTAATAGGGACGAATCGAACGTGTTTTAGTAGAGACTATTTAGAGAAATTAGAGTTACAAATTCTACTTCCAAACCCTATAAATTCTTCGTATAGGTTATAGCTATACTTTTGCTACAATGGGATCTGGTAAATCGATTTTGTCACACTCTTTCTTGAATGATATTCAAGAACTGAAAGACATTGAAGGAATGAAAGAGCGAAGCCCGAGGATGTTTCTTTCAGCCCAAGGATGCCAACCAAGAAAAATTCTTACAAAAAAATGACGTATAAGATCAAATCCGTTGCAAAAATATGGCTGTAAAGTATTTATGACCATAGTTTATTTTCCCACCTAGTCTGCTGTGTTTGTCTTCGCCTTTGTCTTTCGATGGCGGTGTTCATGGGGCTGTGTCTCGTTTCGGTTGCTTGTTTATGAATGTGTGTTCGGTTTAGCTAACGTCAACAATTGTTGGGTACTTGGTTATTATTGCGTGTTCTGCTGCATAAAATGATTTTAGCCGGATTTGGTTGTCTCGATTTTGTTCACTGATTCCGACGATGAATGTCTTTACCAAATAAACTTGGACCCCGTAAATGTTAGAAACGTGAAGGTCGCGAATAAATCAACAGTTTTGGAAAGGTCAGTGCTGATGAACTTTTGCAACTAATGTCCAGACCACTCTTAGTAGTTCAATAACTGTTTGGGAATACAGTTGTTGGCAAAAATGAATCCTTGACAGTTGGTGGTGTAGGAACTGCAAAAAAAGCTATTGCAGCCATTTACCAAGCGTGAGGAGGCATTAACTTGTGATAAGATAAGAGATTGTCATACAAGCTTAAGTTTTGGTTATGCAGCTTTTTTTTCATGCGAAATCAAGTTCGTACGAAAAAAGTAAACTGATTAACTAAACCATCGTTTAAAAGTGATATAATATGGGATATATTGTACGACTTATAAACAATGAATACGGCAAAATTGTGGTCATAACCATTACGCACACTTGTAGAAACCATTGTTTAAAAGTATGTTAGTAAGTTCCAACTGAAATTAATACATTTCCCACTTATCTGGCTCACTTTTAAACAATGGCCCATACAGTGCCTGTCAAGCATTGTGAAAGCATTACTGTTAAATTCTGGGTGCTCCTTCAGCGAACAAAGGAGATGAGAAATGCCTTTAAAAAGTCACATGCTTAAAAAAACAATGTAGGAGTACAAGCCAGTTATTGTCCTTTTACTTCAACAATGAACATTGACAAGCTATTTTTGAATCGATCTCGGAATCAACAAAACACCCTCAGACTGCTCCCTGGGCTTCAAAAACAGCTTGTCGAGGTTCATTGTTGCAAGAGGCCAATAAGTATTACTTGTAGTTGTCACCCAACACCAGATTATGCATGTTTAATTTCTACACGTTTAATTGATTCATTAGTTATTACCATACTTTTGTATTACCATACACATGCTCAATGTTGATTGAGTCATGACATAGATCCTGGGTTTTCCGTTTGGATTTCACCAGCTAAATTGTCCATCTCATCGTCATGGGGTCGATAACCCAGTTCGGGTATGTGCTCTCAAAAAACAAACAACAACAACAAAAACAAACAACCATACTTTTGTGATTTTCATTGTTTAAAAGTCTTCGTCACGTAAACGGACAGTAGCAACCATGACCTGAATACGGTTGTTGGGGTATAGTTGTGCTACTTGTATACTTATTTTTAACATTGTTGTACTAACTGATTTAACAATATTACAACAATCCAATCAAAATCAGAGAAAAGCGAACACTTTAGAACAATGAAAAAGAGAGCCAAATCATCGAACATTGCATCAACAATGATTGTGAAGCCAACGTCGTGAATACGTGCAAGCACACCATTGTTATTACAAAGATCCATTGTTACCAGAAAGATTCAATATAGACGTCCTCATAATTATTGCATGTTCTAATGAAAAATGCCATCAATTCTTTAAAAAAATTATGTCAGAACCGATTAGTTATGCGTTTCTTCAGTCATAAATCAGTTATGGCGACACTTTTGCAAAAAATGGGTCGGTGTAAGCAATTTAGAGTACAGTTTTTATCGAATGCAGTCCTAAAAGTTAAAAAAAAAAATCCTCGGTGGTTAGCCGCCTTGGACGATTTTCTACCTCCTTGAGCAGCGTCTGATTAAAACTGATCTCGAAATTGCTTACATCGGGCCATCGTTGGAAAAGTGTGGCAATAACGATTATTTATCACTCTACTTTTGCCCAGACGGATGTGGTATATCTCGTATTCAAACGGTTGGAACAATGCTTCACAACAAGGAACAATAGTAACAAACCTATTCTGCATACATAGCGCGCGCGCGCACATACACACACACTCTTTATCGACTTCTTGCAGCACGACCACCTTTATAAAGCAATATGCTACTTCCGATAGCTACTTTGGATTTCGAGAATAATTACTTTCTAAAGTTCCAACATTGCTATTGCTCCAACATTGCCTTAAACCATCTCAAGAGCTGCATCGTCAACTGGGAAATAAGATATTCCCCCAATCAGACTTAAAAGCACGTGTAACGTTTTTTCGAAGTGTATTGTTGAAGAATCGTTGCTCGATGGAATGGGCTGTTCCCTGATTCCGAATGTAACCTTCAACAAACAAAGGGAAATGAGAAATTGCCCCTTCAGACCACAACGATACTTTCGTCACAATGGCATACTTTGAACGTCATACTATATTATCCACCGATTCGAACATATCATCCTTCTTTGAACAATGGAAATAGGGAATGTACTAACAATGAAACTACAAGGCTGACATACCAAATCGGCTTAGTCGTGAGGTAGCCTATTGCAAAATCACCAACAAAGCACAATTATAATTAGGTAACACCCAGAAAATTTTTAGTTAAGGCTATGTTCGTAAAAAGTTTTAAGTAGTAAATTTCATTAAAACTTTAAACAGAATGGAAAGCCAGGGCTCGATAAGGGTTAAATAAATACGGATGCAAACCTATTTTTGTTGCCTTTTGGACTTGTATGTCAGCCTCCCCGAGTGTGAAATTGAACCCTCGACCTTTGAGACCAAACGCGTAAAGTCCTAGCGCTGAGTCATACTGACACGACCATGGACTGTCAGTATGGCTCAGCGGTAGGACTTACGCCTTTGGTCTCAAAGCTCGTAGGTTCAATTCTCCGCTCAGGCAGTCTGACATACAAATCCAAAAGGGAACGTAAATAGGTTTGCATCCGAATTTATTTTATTACAGCGTTGTGGTCCACATTAAAATTAGGTGTACCTCAATGGAATACTTGCTTAAAAAAATCTATAGTAATTTTTTTTAAGTCATGTAAATTTTTTACGTAATTCACGTATACATTAAACCTAAGTTAGCTTCCTAGAAAACTGGTAAAAACTACCATGGCTTACTTTACTTATCTTGTTTCTGTTAGACTACAATAGCTCCGCTGTTCTCCACAAAACAGTTTCCAAACTCATTGTTACTTTGCTGTCGAACAAGTAATAGTTATTGTTGTTGTTTATTTTTCGAGAGCCCGAGAGCCCACGGCGATGATATAAACAATTTTGCTGGAGAAATCCAAGCAGTAAATCCATGATCATTGACATACAGCAATCGAAATGAGCACCGAGGCACCACAGGGCCCTTACCTCCCAAAAATGACAGGGGCAGCTGAGGCCAGAATAATTATTACCATTGTTTGAAACAATGGTGACAAGGAAGGATACAACATTGTACCTCCAAGTGATCAACAATTACCTTCGAGGTGAATCCGAGGAATGTTTATTGTTGCGTCCAAGGAGGTTCAGGCAAATTCTCCGAGCCAATGTTGCAAACAACGGTAAAAGCTTTAACGTTGCTTTCTTTCCGGCATGGAAGTAGACGTACTAGTGGACCACTATTGAAATCAAACAGCAGTGCATCCCACTGTTAGAATGAATCCAGCGAATGTAATCGTTCCAATATTAGTAGATAAATGGAGACGGAGTTCTCGTGTCCTCCAGCTAAGGACAGGTTATGGAGTAGAGTTTATTTCGGAGCTGTAACCCCGAAAGGGTCGATCATACAGCCCAGAATACCCATTGACATACGTACCCATGGTTTGCAACAATGCTAAGTAGATTTACACTCCACCAAGGATACCAATACTCAGACCCGAAGGCGATGTATCACCAGCAAAGCTTTCCCATCGCACTTCTGCGGAGCCTAGATCTATCCGGATAGTTTGGTTGGCTCGCTACACTGCAACCATTCAGAATGAAGCCTCGATGATACTGCAGACACAATGGCGCCAAAGAACAAGCTGATGCATGTCTGTTCACCAGCGTGATTAGCCACTCAGGTGTAGTAAAATACTGCCGTAAAAACAACAAAACAACAAGTTGTAATCACTTATTCTCCGCTTGCAACAGTATAGCACAGTCGTCAAACATGTTGTAGCAATCCTCGTGGCAATAACAAATAGGTTGGCTTCCCTGTTATAGGCTATAGGCAACAGAGACTGAATCTGAAGTCACAACTTCATTTACACGAAGTTAGCCACCTAACTACGACAGCTACAATGCGGATTATTGAGCCAAGTTATCTCACAGTCCCACCAACTAACTAGCCCTCACCCCTCATTGGTTCATTGGTTCATGGCGACTGCTGGCCCGTTTTGAACGTAGAGAGAAAAATGTCACTCATTACGCCACTTCGTGACCAAGATTATTCAATGCATGCGTATCTTTGAGCTAATTCAAACGTGTGTTTCAAAATGTAAATATTTTACTACAACTTAGTGACTTACCACTGTGATGCACAGACCTGCATGATTGGCTTGTACTGTGGCGCCATTTTGTTTGCAGTGTCATCGAGTCTTCATTCTGTCTGGTTGCAGTGCAGCGAGACTACCAAACTATCGGGACAGATCTAAGCTCAGTAAAAGTGCACAAGATGGGCACTTCTCGCAGTTCGCGTATCACATAAATGGGATTTACGACACTAGACCACGCTCTCCAGGTTTCATCTCGCTAGGCTCGCCCACCAACGTAGTAGCCTGCCTCATATGCGTGGCTGGAGCATCACAGCTGAAATGCGTGGATGCAGAGGCGGAAAGGCAAGTCACAATTAGCCTATCTGGAAGCTGTCAGCAACATGCATCCACAGGCGCTTGGGGGCTTTCACAGCAGAGACGATTATCTCTAGTTTACAAACAATTCTGTCATTTGCCAATGCCTTGTATTACTAAGAAATAGCAATCGTAAATAAATAACATTCAAAATCAACTGTTAAATTAATTGTAAAAACATTTATTTACAAGTACCATGATTTATAGTATTATTTCTTTAGTTTGTCAAAAGATGAAATACGTTTAGTTAGCTAACTGAGGAAATGTCATTACGCTAGTCAGTCAGATAGAATGCAATTAGCAGGTTGAAAGAAGGAATGTGATTAGCTAGTTGAAAGATGGAATGCGGTTAGTTAGTTGAAAGAAGGCATTCAGTTTGCTTGTTAAAAATAGAATGCAGTGGTAAGAAGTCAGTGGTAAGAAGTAATGCAATCAGCTAGTTGTAAGAAGGAATATACCGTAATTAGCTGGTTGAAAGAAGTAATGCTTTACCAGTTTAAAGAAGAAACAAAATTAGCTACCTGAAAGAAGGAATACAAATAACTAGTTGTAAGAAGAATGTGATTAGTTACTTAAAAGATAGTAACTAGCTGTGTTCCTTCTTACAACAAGCTAACCGAGTTCCTCCTGTTAAAACTAGCTAACTTCATTCCTTCTTTCAACCAGCTAATTGCTTTCCAGCTTTTAACAAGCTAAGTGTATTCCTTCTTTCTATTAGCTAATCACATTCTATCTTCCCACAACTAACTGAATACCTTCGTTCGACCAACGAACTGCTTTCCTTCTTTCAACCAGCTAATCACATTCCTTCTTTCAACTAGCTAATTGCATTCTATCTTTCAACAAGCTAACTGAAGCCCTTCTTTCAACTGACTAACTGCATTCATTCTTTCAACCAGCTAATTGCATTCCATCTTTCAACAAGCTAACTGCATACATTTCTTCTTTCAACTACTTAATTGCATTCATTCTATCTACTAGCTAATTGCATTTCGTCTTTCAACAAGCTAAGTGTATTCCTAACTAGCTGATCTCATTCCTTCTTTGATCTTGCTAATCACATTCCATTTTTTCAACAGACTAATTAAATTTTATCTTTCAAAAAGCAAATTATGTTCAAGCTTTCAGCTAGAATCACCATTCCTTCTTTCAAGTAGCTAATTGCATCCATTTTTTCAACTCGCTAACTGTACTGCTTCTTTTGCCTGAACTAAACGAGTGACAGTTGGGTCAGTTCTTTTCTTAAGCACATCATCTGAGCCACTACATTTGTACTTCCGATTGAATTAATTACACGCTTTAATCATCTTGATGCCTTTATCTGGAAGAATTACATCATTTTCATCCTCTGAATTAATTACATGCTTTTGTTTTCCAATCTAAAGTATGTTTCTTCTCTGCTATACTGGAGAATTCAACAACTACACAAACTACATTTTTCTAAAATTTCATTAGTCAAAACTGTCGACTGTGGTCACTAATATTTCTTTCTCTTAGCTTCAAGTACAATTTAGCGAGCACACTTAAGGCGTATAAAGAAATGAACAAAACTTTAAGTGCTTATAACACAGCCAACCAAATCCTCCAGCAAAAACCTCAATTTCTTTCTTCTCCTTCCTAGAGCAGAATTCAAGAAAGAAACGCATGGTGTATTAACTAACTTTTGTATAACTTGCAAAAATCTTGCACCAAGCCACGATTCGATTGTTTTCTTGTTATCAATTGAGAATTGAACAAGTAACGCACGGTGTATTCCTTTCTCTCTCGCCTTAACGGAGTCGACAAGCCAACATACCGAGTATCACTTAAATGCCAGATGCCAAAATCAAGCACCCAGGCAATGATTCCTTTTTCTCCTAGCATTAATGGATAATTCAATATATAAACATACGGAGGAGCATCACTTAAATTCCAGCCGCCAAAAATACCAAATTTAACCCATGTCTTTTTCTCCTGTAGTCTTCAACAGAATTAAAACAAACAAACACACGATGTATTGCTTAAATATCTGTTTCTAAACTTCTCCTAAGCTACAATTCCCTTTTCTCTTGCCTTAACAAGGAACTCAACATGTAAACCTCACATGGAAGCTTAAATTCAGGCTTGATGGCTTGATGGCTTGAAAACCCACCTTAAAATATAACAGGGTTGGGTTTTGACGGGACAGTGGCAAAAACATGGGTTTTACCATTTTTTCCGGTTATTACTGGCTACAACTTGGAAATTTTCGACAGTAAGCTGTATAAATTTGCATAGATATTGTGAGAAAAACATCTTTTACTGTGAAAATAAGCGTATGAAAGATGAATAAGAAGTGAATATGAATTTTCAAAGTAAACGATGTGACGTTTTAAAGGGGAACTTTTGTAATTTGCCAAAATTTGCCAATATTTGTTGGGCACACTTTATTTTAATTTGTAGATTTTTTGTCGATCAAGTAGATTTTGCCATATTTTTGGCCGAAGGGGCAAAAACATGGCAAAACAGTTTTTGCCGGGACAGTAAAAAACTAGTAAAAACCGGTTTTGACCACTTCGTGGCAAAAACTAGCCAAACCTGAAATATATATATACATCCCAACCAACGTTGGATAAACCCAAAGCTTTTGATCCCAAAGATGACTTGAATTCCGGCAATATATTAAACTTAATATATTATTACCCAGAGCATTAAACTTAGTAATGGTTTAAGTGCACCAAACTACCATTTTAAGAAAAAGACTACCAAACAGAAATGGTAAACAAAATATGATAGTCTGAAACTTAATAAAAAAAAAAACACTATTACTCCTCTATGTTAAAGGCAGTCAGCATTAGGAATACCCGCTTTCCGAGTTATTGGCCTGGAAGAAACAATGGTCTTTTTGCAAATTGAAGGCCAATAACTACGTAATTATTGGCCGCACTTTTTAAATCATTGAAGCATCTTTGTAACTGTTGCGCAACCGATCCCCTTCACCAAACTTTACATTGTCTAAGCATTGTTGCTTGATTCCAAAGTACCCCATCATTGTTCAAGCAACGAACTCAACGACTAATAACCCCTTCAGACAACTTCTATTGAAAATGTTTCGTGTTCAGAGGATTGTTGTTGGTAATGAGAAATTGTCCCATCAAAGTACTGTAACAGTAATACTCTTGGGACATCGTGTAATCAGACATTGTTTACGCATTGTTGCTCGATTCCGAATACTCCATCACCGTTCATGCAACGAAAGCCCAATGACGAATAACCCCTTCAAACAACTTCTTTTAAAAATGTGTAAGAGATGTCTGACAATAGACCTTTTGAACGGCACGATAGACATTGTTGGACAAGCAATGGCGTTGCCAAGAAATTTGCTGATCAATTGTTGTCGCGAGTGGGATATTCAGTCGGTTAAAACCCTCAACCTTGGGCCATTTGAAAACAATAGCCCGTGGCTGCTGTGCGCCCTAGTACATTTTTTTACGAATGGCCCGTAGTTTTCGGGCGTTAACTTTTACTTTGGGTTGGACATTGCACCAGGCAAGCAGAAGACATATGTGCACATCACAATGCAAATAAGGGTTTCTTCGCCCTTTCAGCAATAATGGCATTTTAACTGATTATGTCAGTAATGTTAACATAATTTGATATTTTTTAATTTGGTGGAAGCATTCAACCTCTTTGGTCATTCTTTGTCTGGGCTAATTTCGTTTTGTTTATTGGCTGTTTTTTAATCATTTAAGAAAATACATTGGATGCTTTAAGCTTGTAGCACGCTACTCCGTTCCGTTCCGTTCCGTTCCGTTCCATCCCGACGAATGACGGCAACGAATGGTCCAGCACACGTTGCTTCCGTTGCTAACCGTTTCAGTCGGCTCCGCTGAGCATTAAATAGAAAGTCGTACCAAATTAGGTATTAATTCTTTACTATCGGGCATGATGACATTTAAGTCCAGAGGGTAACGGAAATAGGTTCGCATCTGTATTTAGTAAGGGAAAGGCGTTGCACGCAGGCTTGTGACAAACGACGATGGCCGTCGACTGACAGCAGGTGCATACACTTTTCCAATGCAATCAGTTTTTGACTGAAAGGATTCTGCCTCGACAATTCCGTCTGTCAGCCGAGGGGTCGTCACGGAACAGGAAGAAGCAGTATATGTGGATTCTCTAATTTACATGCTTTTAATTCAAAGAGAAATTTGATGGCCTGCGATGTGACGTGATGGAACGGAACGGAGTTGTGTACTACAAACTTTAATTTTTTTACCTAGGCTAATGACATTGTTTCTTGTGTCATTGCAGCAGAATGAAGCCCTGGATTTTTGCCATGTCAGTTGCATTCTGCTTCGTGGTAGTAATGTCCAACTCAAGACAGAAAAAACGTGTACTTACAGACCCTCATTGCAAATGGACGTGCAAAAGCTACCTTAAGTGTATTGAAGCCTTTACGGACGGAAGTGGTTGGGATAAATGCGACAGAATACAACTGGAGAAATGTGTAAACAATGAAATTTGCCAGGAAGCAGAAAATATGTTGCAAACTGACGAATACGATGAAGATGAGGATGGAGATTATGACAACAGTAATACTGATGATCAAAGGAACACGGGTTATGTCAAGGATTACAATAATTACGGTGATGATTACGTGGATGATTACGGTAACGATGAGCAATACAATGAGGAGCACGATGATGATCCTGATTATGATTTCAGAGAATGATTAAAATGAGAGGCCTGACACAGAGTTGTTATAAACCATTGTTAATGCGAGTGTTTTTGCATTCATAAAGTGCGATGACCAAACAAAACGTGAAGCATTATTTTATTTTAATTTACACGATCACTTTCAGCGGGATTGGTCTCATATTATGTAGCAGTAAAAATTACATCCTGTCTACTCACATAACTTCTTATTTATGCATTAAGACCACAGGTTGACAACAATGACTAATTAATTAGGTTTTCAACTAGCTCTTTCATATCTCGTTCCTAATTGATATGACAATGTTTCTTGTGTCATTGCACCGAAATGATGCTCGGGATCTTTGCCATTTTTATTAATTTCAGTTTGGTGCTTTGGTCGTATCGTATCTATCTTCAGTAGTGTTTAATCACCTCGAACAAGATGTTAACACTTTTTTCCTTCATTTTTTTGTAGACAATTTATGAAGTAGCATACAGTTTGTTTTCATATCCAAACCAGTTTGTTTTCGTCAAAACCAGGAAAAAAAAACAAGGGGGGCACTGTAAGTGGTTGTGTTTAAAACGCCGCATTCGGACTGAAGTGGG